>JAJHUR010114434.1:0-13424 GCA_027495735.1 Lutjanus campechanus | reverse complement strand
ATAATAAAAAATGTAATCACTAGGAGGTTGGCCCGTTATAAGGTTTAATAGCCAAGAGTTTGATATTTTCAAAGATATTTACCAGCATAATTGAAAAAATTCAAATCAAAACCCCCTCATTTCTTGTCATCCTGCCTTCCAGTCCTCTCACACATGCTCACTTGTTGTCATTATCTGACTGTCAGTTGTGATATCAGCTTTTCCATCAGCTCGTCACTTCTGTCCAATAGCACAACGGCACACCGTGGTTAGCCAATCATCTTGCTGCTCTCTTTTTAAACATGTTTTTCTGCCTTGAGCCCTTCATGCTGCTGGGATGTGCACCCCTCCACCTCCCCACCACCGCCCAGTCTTTGCAGATTCATCAGCCTTCTGCAGCCTATCAGTCCCTGTGGCATCATCAGCCACCACCACCACCACCAGTGTCTGGACTCCATGGGGGGATTTATCTTGCCGCTGCTCAGGGCAGGCACCCCCTGTCTACAAAATCTCCCTGTTGAGTCTGCCAAAGACTTCCTGTCAAGACTAATTATCACGTATCATTTTACAGTAATCAGTCACCCTTGTATTCAGAACTGAAGAGAAGAATACCACTGTAGGAACTCACAAATGTTAATTCTGTTTCCCAGACGATGTTTGTGAACTCTTGACTTGCAGAGGGAGAACACTTGAACATGTGACGTGACTGTGATGTAAAATCTGCTCCATAGATAATAAACCAGACAGTGACTTAGTGAAGCCATATGATAGTACGACAAAATGAAGTTAAACTGAAGCACCGATTAAAGAAAGTACTAAGAAGAACCTCATTTGGGTTCATAAACTCAGATAGAAATCTTATGGGTCAACAGTGTCCCAGATTCTGTATCCTGAGACATGTTCAAGGGCCAATGAGAAAGTGGTGCATGTTCCCAAGTATTGACTGAAATGTCCTGAGGCACAGAAATAGCACATGTGAATTCCTGAAATGGGAATTCCCTTTAAAGCCTCACAGATGCACAGTGGTGATGATCAGTGGTGTGTTCTACAGACCCTGTGATCTGTGTCCCATCTCCAGCTGCTACTGCTGAACCTCACAGACAAGGTAACAACAAATTAACACGTGTGTGTTTGGCATGTATTTGTAAGCTAGTGAACATTTAGCAGCTAAACAGTTAAAAATACATTTTCTCAAAAGTAGGTGGAGACCAAAAGGAGAGTGAGTACTGGACTCACATTCATCATTGAGACAACAGCTCTTTTTTTCCCCTCTTCTTTCTCTGCAGGCTGAGGAGGTTCAACATCATGAATAGATTACTGAACGGACCTGCCAGCCACAGGCCCAGGGGTACCTCTGAGCTTCACCTGCAAAATGTAGAATGACCACAAAGGGACATAAACTGACCATAAAGAGATACAAAACTTCTAGGAAGAGCCACAAAGTCATGACAGAGACACGTAACAATAAGAAGATGCTTAACAGCTACAGAGACATGCTACATGACAACCAAAAGAGGCAAACAACCACAAAGAGACACAAAACAATTGCAGAGAGACACAAAACAACCAAAAGAGTCTTAAAGCAACCATAAACAGGCACAGTAAACACAAAGAGACAGCAAACAACACAAAAGACATAAAACAACCAGAAAGAGATACAAAACAGCCAAAAAGAGGCACAAAACAACTATAAAGTGACATAAAGCAACCATAAAGAGACACAAAATGACAACCAAAAAAGGCAAAACAACCACAAAGAGGCACAAAACAATACAAAAAGACATAAAGCAGCCAGAAAGAGACAAAGCAACTGTAGAGACATAAAATGACCACAAAAAGAGGTAAAACAACCACAAAGACATGTAAAATAACAACTCAAAGAGGCAAAACAAACAGAGACGCACAATAACACAAAGAGGCACAATGCAACTATAAAGAGACCAAGTGACAACTAACAGAGGCAAAACAGCCACAAAGAGACACAAAACAACACAAAAAGAAATAAAGCAACCATAAAGAGACACAAAGCAACAAAAAAGAGTCACAAAATGACCACAAAAAGAGGTAAAACAACGACAAGCATTGAGACACAAAACAACCGTAAAGAGTCACAAAAAGACCACAAAAAGGTGCAAAACAACTACAAAGTGATGTTAAGTAGTGCTGTACAGACCATAGTTACAACCTGGGCACTGGGGTTAATCCACGGATCAGACAGGCAGGGTCACAAAAATTAACATATTGATTAACGCGGATGGCTCACGAGTAGGAAATAGGTTGCAACTCCACAGTAAGAGAAACGTGCTTGTGTGTGCATTTACACATGGGGCACAGCGGCACAACTTTGATCATTTAATGCAAAATGTATAATGACTACAAACAGACACAAACCGACCACCAAACTCAATATTCTAACAGAGATACTTTACAAAGACATGTAAAATATAACAACAAAAAGACACAAAAGAACCATAATGAGACACAAAATGAGCATAAAAAGGCACAAAATGACTACAAAGAGGTGTAAAGTAGTGATGCGCGCAGTTACAACCCCGGGAACTGTGGTTAACTCATGGATCAGGTTGCCCCCCTCCTAACAATGAACATTCTGATTAACAGTGAATGGGTTGTGAGTGGGAAACGGGTTACGACTCCCTAGTAAAAGAGATGCTTTGTGTGCATTTATGTACGAGGCACAGCAGCACAACTTCACTGATTCTGTTTCCTCTGGAGAGTTTCCTCTGTCCTTGTCATAGGGTGCTTTTCATTACATTGAATTTTGTCTCCTCGTCTCCTCTCTCCACTGTTGACCCAGAAGTCGTTTCCCCTCCGCCATGATGAAGGATTTTCCAATGGCTTAAATGCACCTGGAGGAGACGAGGAGCGAGGAGAGAGGAGGCTTCTGGAGGAGCTCCGAGCGAGGATACACCAGTGTAGCCTACGCGGAAGTCTTTTATCAGGACTGATGTCGATTGGACAGTTTCAGCGACTGTCACCCTGCATCATCAGGACACATGCAGGGAAATCAAATCTGACTGACAGAAGTTTCTGCAGCACTTTAATGATTCTGATGTGAATATTTATGTCATTTAACGTCACAAAGAGCTCATGAAGAAATAACTGATAATAAGCATTATTAGTATTATTTGACTACAAATCGCCGCATGTTCTGAAAAATGACACAAACAGGATGAAAAGTCGTCTGGTACAGTGATGATTCAGAGATTATTACTGTGGAATCACTGTCACACACTTAATGGACTAATCAGGGAAAATACCTGCAGCCGTGTGTTTACTTTGTAGTGTCATGTACAGGATCTACAGATAATACAAATAATACATGATGAGATGTAATATAATGCACCGTCATGTGTCGGCATCTAACACTAAAGTTAATTTCATTGCAGAGACAAAGTCTCTTCAGTTTGTCTGATTTTTTTAATTTTATTTCACAATGAAATTGACAAACATTCTCACACAGCTGTGTGTGTATTATTGTGCAGATGACAATAATGCAAGTAAATAAATAGTCTAAGTAAACAAATAACACTGATCCATCTCCGATATAATTTATAAATTATTAAATGATGATTAAAATCAACATCAGGAAAAATACTACTAATAATCTTTTATTTTAAACAGTTTATGTATCTAATGTAATACTGTCAGGTGTTGGAATAGTTAAATAAGTGTTCGTACCAGTCAGTCTGACAGCTGATACAGATGTTATCAGCTCATCATCAGTAACTGACGTTGCTTCAGACTGACCCTAAAAGGAGCCGAGGATTTTTCATTTCGGAGTTTCCTCCTCTGTCCTCACATCTCTTCCTCAAATCCCTGTTTTCATGTTCTCGCTGGGTGGAGCTAAGACGTGAGGAGAGGAAGCAAGTGGAGGAGATGAGGAGACCAATTTACTGAATGAAAAGCACCCATAGACTTTACTGGAGCTTCCTGCTCCTCTTAACCTCCACCCTCCTGCTCCACACCCTTCTGCTCATTCTCCAGTCAGCACCTGCCAGCTTTTCCCGCCAGTACACCATCCACACCCATTGGCACTCCCCCTGCATTGACTGTCAGCCTATCAGTGGCCAGCCTGCTCAGTCTGCCACACACCTGTTGCTTGCCTGCTCTTTTACCCGACAGTACTTAAGTCCAGGGACTGGTAGATGTGTGGGTATTTAGACTGGAGAAAATAATGTATTGGGGTGGATGCAGAAGGATGATTTATGTCCATAAAGTCTGTGTTTCTTGCTCCTGTGTAGCAGACATGATGGGGACTTTTACATGTTTGTGCACGGGGCCCCATTTTCTCATAATCCGTCCATGCTCAACATGGACTCTAGAACAACTACAATTCCATCATCCTCAAGTGTAAGGTCCTACAGAGTGTGGTGAAAACTTCTCAGCACATCACGCAGACAATCATACAATGATTGCTCAGCATTGTCAAAAATGTTTTTGTACTTTCTTTATTTGATTTGACAGTCAGATATTGATTACATGCAGACATTGATACAACTACTAGGCTACTCCAGTATATATCACACTAAATCATAACGCAAGTTAGACATTATGATGTTCCGGACCTTTGCTTTCGGAAATTTTCTCTAACTGGACCTCTGAATTTTAGTTGAATACCCCTGATATATATGAATTATATTGATACTCTGAATTATATATATTTTCATTTTCTCTGATATATAACTTCTATCTATTGTTATGTTTTATATAGAAATATAATGTATTCATAAATTGTTTATATATGTAAATATTTATATATAGCCTAATCATATATTGTCTCTTCAAATTATTTAAATAGTTGACTTTACTGCCACTATCTGCTTCTCTATCATATATTAGTGTGTGTGTATATATATATATATATATATAAAGTATGGGCTACATTTAGAAATCCAAGCACTTGGTAATATTTTGAACATTTTTCAGGATTGAACTGTTTAACTTGTGATTTTTACCCTTTGTAAAGGGCTTTGTATTTCCCTGTGAGGAAAAAAGGGAGGTTTCTCTTTTTCTCTAAGGTTATTATTCTGACTGGCCTAAATATTTTGAGTTATACATATGTTAAAGGGCCAATATAATGTGAGTGGGTTGACTGTTACTTGGAAGCTTTTATTTTGGTATTCTGGTATTGACATTTGTTTTTCGGTGAAGGGAAGAAAAGAGGTTTGGTTTTAATTTCAAAGAAAATTGTGAGAATACCAGTAAAGAAAGTTCACTCAGAGAAAATGTTTTATGTTTATTATTCATCTTACATTGTTGTCCTGCATATTTTCCTTATAACAGGGTTAACACAATAAGATTTAAGATATACTTACCATTGTTTCTCATGTTAATGTTTATATACTTTTACTTAAATAAGGTTTTAAATGCAGGACTTTTACTTGTAGTGAAGTATGTTCACAGTGTGGTATTAGTGTTTTGACTTAAGTAAATGATATGAATACTTCATCCAGCACAGCTCACCTCTATGAGGATTAACTGGTTCCAGTGTGAGGCTGAGTTTCTCTGTCACTATGTTCTCCACACAGAGTTTATCATCTTCCTCTGATCGTTGTGCTGAGGGAGCAGCTTCTGTGAGCCCCACCAAGCTCCTCTTTTGTGCTGAGAGGATCGAACTGTGCATGTACAACTTATAGTGAGAGTAAATGGGTGAAATAATTGCGCCCCAAGCTGGAAACACGTGACCTATCAGTAACTTTAGACATCGTTAAACATTTTTAACAGCACATTTTAGTGCAGGTTATACATTTTACTCACTAACTACACAATACTGTCGTTGCTCATTTAAAGAAATATACAGTATATATATTTCAAAGTAATTGAGTCTTCTTCACTGAAGGTGTAGGATGTGGGGAGAGGTGAGGCGGCACCTTAGCGCCCTCTATTGATCAGCCACCACTGGTTGATTGACCACAGGAGAGGCCTGATTTTCTCTGTAATAGACCTTTTCCACAGCATTAAACAGTAAGATAAACACAGGTGATACTAATGAAGGTTCAGGGTGCAGCTATTGTGCATGTTGGCTCACTGAGAAGGCTCTGATCCACTGACTGGGTTAATTACTATCAACTGGTAGCACCTGTGTTTACTCTGCTGTTTCAGGGCAATATGACTTGATGAATGGCAAACCTCAGCTGACATATCATCCATTCATGAGAAACGGGACAAAAACTTTAAAAAAAAGATTAATACCAATACTCCAATTATAATTTTTGGTGAAAGTTTATTCTTTAATCATTTAAATATCTGAAAAATGTGTAATTTATGAAATGTTTTGGTTTGCTTTCATTTTATTAAATTTCTAATCTTGCTCTGTGCCAGAAAACCGCCTCCTGAATTCAAGACTTCACAACTTCAGACCTTTCAAAAGTGCGTTAAAATCCTTCAAAACCTAAAACTATCAATACACACTGATAACATAGGTATATAAATGTGCTACTATAATCATCTTTGTTTTAAAATGGATTCCTTTATGAAAATGTTGGCCCTTTAAAGTTGTGTCCCACATTTCTGTCAACTGTCAAATTTGAACAAAAAACCTGATTAAATCAGGCATAACAATGGTTATCTATACCCTAAGGACCCCTGTCTCTCTTCCTGGGTTTATTTATTGATATGATATTTATATACTTCATATCCTATGTCTCAGATTCTCTTTTTCCTAATCTCTCATCTACTTGTGTGATTTTCTTTCATAAATATTGTACAAAAAATGAACATTGTCAAACGGAGCCTGAGTGAGAAAAACTTCCAGGCAGAAATTTTTAACATACTGACGGTGATAAATTGATAATAATTTCCACAGATTGATGAATATTAAAATATTATTATTGACTCGCTCCTACAACATTGCACCAAACTATTTGAATCTGCTATTATAAATATTGTAAATATAGTCACCACTGTGGTCAAACTTCATCTCAGGAGTTCTTTCATAAACGTCTCTGTGTCCTACTTTCTTTTTTCACGGTGAAATAAATGTGCTGTTTATACCATGAACAAGATTTACACACCATCAGATATGAGCAGGTTTGTGTGTGTGTGTGTGTGTGTGTGTGTGTTTCTGGGTGTGACTTTGTTTTTGTAAAAACTGTTGTAGAGGAGTAGTTCTTAAAAGCAGTGAGCCTGTATCGAGCCCTTCTTCTTCTCAGTCAATACAAACGCAGAACAAAGTCAAATTCTTTGGTCGTCTTTTTGCATGTAGCTGCCACAGTGTAGCTGAATTGGAAAAGCCATCTGTCCAGGCCTTGAGGAATGGAACATAGCGTTTTCTTTGGCAGATCCTCAATATGATATTGACCCCAGTGATGTTTCCAATTAGACGCTAGTTTGCTTTAAAAAAGGGACGTCTCTCTTGGGAGTCGGAGTGGTTTCTTTCAGCCTCCAGGCGGCAACTTCTCTCCACACACTCACCATTGTTGACCACTGTTTTTTTCTCTTTCTCAAACCTCGCCTTTTCAGTCTTTTTTCTTTTCAAGTGCCAAACTGAATCACCCTGCGAAATGAAAGGGTGGCCTGAGCGGGCTATTCATACAAGTGACCACACACTGCGTGTGTGTGCGTGTGTGTGTGTGCGCGCACAACTTGAACAGCTTATGTCGCTCACATCATAACGTCCTGGCAGCTGAAAAAGGGCCGCATTCTTTAGCACAAAGGCACGTCGTTGAAGCCGTCTTACAGAACGGAACAGAACATCATGGCTGCGCCGCTGCTCTGCACACGCTCTGAAACACGCATGTGAGCTTCTGTATGAGTCTACATCAGCTGAGTGAGGATGTGACAGAAGAAAAGCTAAAAAAAAAAAAAAGCACAAACGCACACATGCACCTCAGACGTTTTTGCACATCTGAGGACAGTCTTCACGTGCACAGACGTGTTTCCATGTGTCATAAAGTGCACTTGTTGTAAGAGTTAACAGGAGGTAACATTCAAAAATGAATTATGTATTATAAAAGTCACAATATCTTAGACTGTGAAGATCAGACAGTTTCAGAATATTTTTCCTCTTCCAAACACAAGAATAAGTATCATAAAAAGAAGCCTTATTTTTTTATATTTTTTCATATTTCTTATGCAGAATTTTCTTTTCTTTTATTTCATTGTATTGTGAATCCAATATTTTTCTCTAAAGGGCATGAATTTGATCTATTTGAACTACTTTAAGAGTTTAAGGATCCATTCATTTTAATATACACTCCCTCCAGGATGATTTCATAGCAACTTTTCTTAAAAATTCTGATGCATGTTGCAATGTTTGTAGGCATTTTTTGCAATGAAACTGCCTAAGTGAGTGAAAATTGAGAAAAAAAGATTTTTTATTTTTATTTTTATAATCCATTAAAAATCAAAAGGTGACTTGCTGGCAGTCAGACGTCTCAACAGCTCCTAATATCAACTTTTTTAAAAGCCTGTGGAAAGTATCCTTCTTCATGGTGCTGAAACATGGACAATGAATACAGAGCTCCAGGATCGTCTTGACGGAACATAGACAAGACTTCTCATGTGTGTCCAGAACCTCTCGTAGAGGAACCATCCCACAAAAGCTCAGATTTATGGTGGCAGCCCTCCCATCTCAGCTGTTGTGGCACAAAGAAGAGTCCACTCAGCTGGACGTTGCTACAGAGCAAAACACAAGATAATCATGGATGTTCTGCCCCGGAGACTTCCTCGTCCTTCAAGAGGAAAACAGACCACTCACATTTCCAGATCTGCTGACGAGGGACGCTAGACTGACTGTGAACGAACTCGGTGTGACAGTGAGCAACAGAAAACCAGCGGAAGCAACGTGAGATATCGAGGGCAGTTGAAGGATGATGATGAACTTATTCCAGGGAGAATAAAACTGCTCTCTGTTTCATACCTTGTCAAAAAGGCTCAGGATTACAAAAAAAAAAAAAGAAAATTTGCAAATGAAGAAGTGCACCTGGGGGTATTCACAAAAAAAGCTAAATCTTTTTGGAGATAAAAGCTCAGTCAAAACAGCAAGCAGAAAATGACAAAACATAAAAGTGCACAGAGTGTTGATAAATGTTAATAACAACAACAAACCTTGTGTTCTTTTCAAAGTTGTAACTCTTGGGAAGCTACAATGATTGGTCAAATTTGCGGTGATTAAAACAAATTGGATGGGATTGGTTGAGTTTGCGTGAGTGTCATAATTCAGCTGGTATTTAAACAATGTCGCATCGCAGAATTGAAACTGACATGGAGTTTGTACTAAAATACTTTTGATTTGCAAAACTGGGCTAAAACTTTGTTTATTTTGCCCAAATAAAAGACACGACTGAAACAATCATGTTAAAACCATGTTTCCATGGTGACAGTGTTATATTTCAGCTGGAATTCATCACATTACAGAATTTTAAATACCATGGAGTTTACTTAAATACTTGGACTTTGCATAACGGGACTAAAATATTGTTTATTTCTCCCAAATAAAGGATTGAGTGTTTCCTTTTGTCATAACAGAAACATGTCTTGGTCGTGATTGTTTTGGTTGTGGCAGTTATTGATAATTTTGGTCTGATCTCAAAAATGCTAGTCAGCACATGATAAGTCAGCACAGTTCAGATGTACAAAAAAAGTTTTCATACTTTAATTGTAGGAAATTGGTGTACAATATTCACATTAGCATCATTTTCACTTTTTGGACACATTTTTTTCAAAGTGAGGGCACTCAGAATACTGAGAGTACTCAGAATGGCCCATATATATGCAAAAATAATATTCTGATATTGTAATAAAAAAAAAAGTGCAGTGACTCATAGAGGCACATTGATGTAGATGTAGCCACAGGATTGTTATACACAGTCTGATGGAGGGAGGTGCAGATGACTGTAAACTGGTGTGAAGTGCCTGTAATGAAAAATATAAAAATCTATTTTCAAAAAAGCGGTGATGAGAGCTCATGGGGCCTATTGTTTTGTTATTTTTAAAGATGATTATGCACGCAGGAAGAATTTTGCATTAAGTGTTTATTTAAAAACTCAGAAAGCAGTTGACAAACATGTGAAAAGCTCCCCCGGCACATTAGCATGCGAACGTCAGCTCCTTCATTTCCATCCTCTGTCAAGTGTCAGGCTTCAATATCTGATCATGAGCTAAAAATAACACCTGTGGAGCAGCCCGGCTTTATTCCGCACCACACAACCACTCTGCTGAAGTTATTGAGACTGAAACTCGCTGAATTGAGTTTTGTATCATGAAAAGTCCTTCTGCTCCTGGCTGCTCGGCCTTCCTGTTCACACTTGAAACACAACAACCAGCTGCATGAAATTTGATACTGAAGGCAAAGTCTAAAAGAAAATCTGTTTAGAGGGTTTGTATCATTATCTCCACCAGGTGTAGTCGGGAGGGGATTTGCAATCGCTTCCGTGTGTGTGTGTGTGTGTGTGTGCGTGTGTGTGCATGTGTGTGTGTGTGCATGTGTGATCAACAGACCTGCAGCTAATCTCGAATACTACTGGACAGATCAGCCTAATATTTTTGGTGCACATCCATGACTGTCTGCTGAAGGATTCAGAAATTTTGAAAAAAACCTTGAAAAAGCTTTTTTTTAAATAACTTTTTTGCCTTTATGTTTTCATGTCTTGAGGCATTATGTTTTCAGGTCATGTCATTCTTGTGAATGTGATATTTCAAGAACGCTTTGAGGGAATTTCTTCAAACTTTGACACAAGTGTTCACTGAGACTCAAGGATGAATTGATTAGATTTTGGTGGTCAAAGATCACGGCTACCTCGCTAAACACATTTTTGGCTTTTTGGCTCAAAACTTCATACTCTAATTATGACACAATTACATACAAATATCTAATAGGATAAAATGATGAAGTGGTGACATTTTATATCCAAAAGGTCAACTTCACATCATAAAGTTCAACTCTCTATCAGTCCTCTGTCCTCTGTCAAAATAGTTTCTAAGTGAAGACAGCTGGAAAAGATTCACTGGAATCACACAGAACCTCTGTTTAGCCCAAAAATACTTAATATCATTAATTAAACTCCCTCAAAGTTACAGGTCAGTATAGTGATAGGTTCCATATTAAATTCCTTATAGGTCTTCACTACAGACATGATGAGTGTGGACAGACGTGGATGTAAACTGTAACTTGACTGGTTTGTGGAGACAAACAACTGTGAGGCAGTAATTCAATTTTTTGATTTTCTTGCTCTTCTCAACTGGCCACTAGGGGCCACAAGTGATCATCAGCTGCTTCAGTTTGAAATCTTGGGAAACATACAGTATGTGGGGGTCATGTTAATGTTGGTGGAACTTTGCAAATTGTTTGCATCTGGCAGTTGTGGCGACATTGCAGTAGGTGCTTCACCATCTGTTGGATCTGGTGGGAATCTGCACTCTACTGAGTGACCTCTTCTAGGTTACACATCATTTTGTTGCGCTCAGGATACTCTGGACCAACCCAACACGTCAATATTTGACATCCTGACATCTTTCTTCTTTCTGATTCTACCTTTAAACGACACCCTTCCATGCAGATCCATGCAAAAAAACTTTTCCAGACACTGAGGCAGAAGCGTCCTTGGGTAAGACACTGAATCACAAATTACTCCTGATGGTCAGACTAACACCTTGCATGGTTTTGCACATAATATTATAATTTTGACACTATTTATTCTTAAAAGGTTTCCCTTCTGAAATATTTTCAGCTCATTACACTTGTTTTTTATTGTGCCAATAAAATTATTTCTAATATTAAGTGTTGCATGCATTGCATTCAAGGCAAGCCAACTCTATTTACATAACACATTTCATAAAGAGTTTTAAAAAGTAGTAAATTCACTGACAAAGCAGAGAAATATGGCATCACCATATTTAATCTTTAATGCAGATCATTAGTCTGGCGATACTTGTGATTTAGTGCTGTTAAAGGATAACTTCAGTATTTTTCAACCTGGGCCCTATTTCCCCATGTGTATGTGTGTGTATGATTGACAGCTGCAACTCATTTTAAAATTGTTGCGGTATTGAGGGACGCGGATGCAGCCGGCAGCTGCGAAAACGAGTTATAATGGTAGATATCGGGCAAATTGGTCCGTCAAAGTTTGTACATTAAACATGCTTTTTTTCACCACAGTCCGGCTCACATCACCAGTGTAATCTCTGTCAACAGTATGCTTCACTTACTGCTTGCTGTGTGTGACGACATCTCGCGGGATCTCTGTTTGTTGCCGGAAGAAAACAGGAGTCATGCTGAGAGCCGGTCAGAGCGGAGTTAGCTGTCCCGGAGTTCAGCTGAAAGTTTTACTGCAACTATTGAAAACAATGGTTCGTGTTTTTGTGTCCTCGAAGTGCAAGAACAGGATGTCGTGCAACACCCCGTACAGCTTTTACAGGCTGACTTTGTCGCACAGCAACATGCTGAAGTTGTGGCTAATTGTGCTACAACTGGATGCTAACGCTCCTGTCCAAACACTGCGCCTGGCAGACCATCAGGTCTGCAGTGCGCACTTTTCTCAAGATGACTACTGCCAGCCCAAGAAGAGAAGACATCCAATCCTGAAACACTTCACCAAACACACCTCAAGAAAACAGCTGTCCTACTCGCTGCAACGAAGACATTCTTCAACAAGCAAAGATCCTGTGAGATGTCGTCACAGAGTGAACGGTAAGAGAGACGCTTTGCATGTTGTTGACAGAGATTACACTGGTGATCTGAGCTGGACTGTGGCGAAAAAAAAGCACATTTAATGTACAAACTTTTACGGACAAATTTGCCCCGATATCTACCGTTATAACTCGTTTTCGCAGCTGCCGGCTGCATCCGCGTCCCTCAATACCGCACCAATTTTAAAACGAGCTGCAGCTATCAATCACACACACACATAGGCCTACACATGGGGAAATAGGGCCCAGGTTGAAAAATACCGAAGTTATCCTTTAAACCAAGTCCTCACATGCTAGATGAAATTCTTTTGGTGGGATATTTACATTTGAATCTGATCCAAACCTTATTTTATCTAGAGGTGGGAGGTAATTAAGTACAAATACTTTGTTACTGTACTTAAGTAGGTTTTTCAGGTATCTGCATTTTACTTGAGCATTTATTTTTCTGACAACTTTTAACTACTACTGCCTATATTTTAACACAAATGTCTGTACTTTCAATCTGTTACTTAAGTTTTAATGTATTTGAGGGGAATTATTAATTATTTTTATTTTGCATCATTGTGCACAGCTTTTCCCAACATCAAGAGTGATTTAAACCCAAATGGATGGAACAATAAGACATAGAAAAGACAATTCCTTAGTGTTTCCATCAGTGCGTATCACACAAAAGAGACATAACATGACAAAAAATACGACAAGATGAAAAACAACATAAAAGACATAATAAGACAAGAGAGAAGTAACAATATGGAAAAGATGTAACAAATGAAATAAACATAACAAGACCAAAAACA
>JAJHUR010114433.1:0-19920 GCA_027495735.1 Lutjanus campechanus | reverse complement strand
CTGGTTCAAACACCGTCAGCATTTGAGACAAATATGTTGGTGTAAGAACATAAAGTGCTACTTACGTTTGATCCTTTTAAAACAGATTTAGAAAAAAAATTACTAGTTGTGTGATCTCACCCAATGACTGCAGGCATTCTTCGATTTAATGTAACACGTGACTTGCTGGCTACCGCAGCTGGTACAACCTGTACAGTCTCTAGTGTGGTAAAGTCAAGCACAGTCTATTTGAGTTGGCAGTTCAGTGGGCCAAGATGCCACCAAAATGTTCTAAAGTATGGATATACTACAAAAAAACACATGTAATGAAGCATTTTTTAAAGTCATACTTCCTACAATATGTGCCTATGACAACTTTGGTATGGTAAAGGTTAAACATATAGTTAATATATGTTTGGGGCAACTGAAACATTTCCAATCCAATCCAGATTTGTTTATAAAGCACATTTAAGGACAACAGCAGCTGAGCAAAGTGCGGTTTAATCAAAATATAGCAAAAACCATAAAAGCAGCACAGTCAAAACACAAAGACCAAACAAAGCAAAGCCATAAAACAACACAATAAAAGCAATGAACACTTTAAACAGACAGAAGGACAATGGTACAAAAATGCAATTCTCTTAGTGAGTTAAACGCCAAAGAATAAAGATGTGTTTTAAAGCTGGGCAGGCAGTTTAGGGGCCAGCGAGAGTTTGTGGAGCTGCAACTGCAATCTCCTCTGTGCTTCAGCCCTGGGAAACAGGTGGAAGGAAAGATTTGAAAATATGAACATTAATTACAGGACAGTTGTTGGAATTGGTCTAGAGATGCAGATCCTTCAAATATAGACATAATGCCTACAGGGTGTTGGGCTGTATAAAACATACATTTACTGTAAATCTTAAGATAAAACATTTGGCTCCTGTAATTCATAAGGAAATGTCTCCTTAATGTTTTATTTTCTTAAACTAAACAATAAATTAATCAAAAAAGTGCAGATTAATTAATAGTGTTGAAAGTTGTTGCAGCTCTAATGTCGCTCATGTAGAAGAAAGGCTCCTCGTTTATGTTTGCTTGGATAATAGCTCCTCTGAAGACAACTGAATAACAGTTGGTCAGCATGAAGAGACCAAATACAGCATTCAGACTGTAACTAGTTCAAAGCTCTCAGAAGCGATGACCATATTTTCTTTATCAGAAAACATTTTTTTCCAGATCAACATAAAAGAAAAAACTTGCTTAAAGCAAACTTCAAATGAATCCTCTTCTGATGGTGCTTAATAAAATCCATAACTGTACACCAGCCTGTCATCCTTACATTTCCAAAAATGTTTGATTGCAATCAAATATCTATTTAAGTCTGCAGTGTATGAAAAGTTGTCCATGTAAATGAGACAAAAGAGCACATACATTTACTGTAGTAGCTTTCAACCCCCTGTGCAGGACTGTTTTTAAGCTGGAGCGTATACGAATGTTGTAGCACTGATACATTATCACTGACTGCCATAAACAGAAACAACATTCACGTACAGCCTGAAACAATAAACTACATTAAATGTTTCTGCACTGTGACAACTTGATTTATCCGTCATTATTGTTAGGGTTAATTGACTTCCTCTTTCATAGGGTGGAAGAATTGAACAGCTCATTAAGGGGTCTATGGGGTTCTGCCACAGGTTTAAATGACATTTAAAAGTTGTCCAAGTTCAGCTTTTCTTGCGGCACAAAGCAGATTTTTCTTTGGGAACTTTTTCAATAAATTCCTGGAGTTTTTCCATGAAGCTCTTATCGCATACTGAAGCAATGTGGGTAACTAAGAAAAGGTTTCACATCAGCCAGTGTTTTCAGTTTGATTTCAGGTGTGAGTAACAGTTGTGTTTCTGTCTTGTAGTATTTTTTTCTTTTTCACAATCTCAGGTCAAACACGAAGCTCTGCTTGGTAACTGTAAGGTCATTTCATCTCATCAATTCCAGACAAAATCAAAGGGATGACAACTTGTAGAGCTGATCTCAGCATGCAGAGCAGGAGTGTGACACAAAAATCAATAGCTGGAAAGTCCTTCAACAGAAAACTGACATGCATGCACAAACACGCACACAGAAACACCCACACACTCTGTGTGCAAGGTAGTATTTTGCCGTCTAAGTATCTGGGTTGCTTGCGTGTGGTAGAACAAACAGTTGGACCAAACAGTTGTCATCTTTTGCAACCAAACCTCTGTTGCAAGAAGTAATAATCAGAAGAAAATCACATTAAAGGGATAGTTTGGATTATTTGATGCTGAGCTGTATGAGGTACTCATTGATAGTCAGTGTATTACTCACAATAGATGCCAGTGGGTACACACCCACTTGTACTGCTGTGAACAGGGTCGGCAACAAAAGGTATTTTAGCCACTTAAAGTGATATTTATGTTTTCTAGGTGGATCTTTTTTAAGTGTGTACTATATGAGACTATTTTGACTGCTTTAGTTTAGCTTTATCTGTTCCATACCCTTGTTAAGTGTTGGTTTTAATGTGTTTCATGATGACTCTGATCAAGGCCAGAGCCAAAATGCGTCTGTCTGAAAATAAAGTTGTTCAACATACTACGAGTGTTGCTTGAGTGTTACCTTTTTGAGCCCTTTTACCCTTCTCTGTGCACCTTGCAAGTAGCTGAAGTTGTGCCAGAGACCCTTACGTGGTTTTACTGTATTGTCAGACAGCCTTTTCTGAGAGGAAACCAAAGTCATATAAGCCAAATATTGCTCTCTGCAAACCAACCAAACTCCAAAGACAAAATCAGTGATTTTACCGTGCAGCACATGAGTTGCTGTTCCACAGCTGACTCGATCTGTTATTTTGTTTTTGTTATTGTGACTTCTGTGAATCCAAACTATCCTTTTAAATACAGAAGTTACACTTTACAGTTACACTCATTACTGATTTTGCTTATAGAGTTTGGATAGTTTGGAGAGAAGCTATATTTGGCTTAAATAACTGTAGTATCTTGCCAGAAAAAAAGTTGCCTGTTGGCAAAAGAAAGTCATATAATATTCTGAATATAGTGCACACTTAAAACTTAAAAGGCTTTTATAATACGTTTTGGATGCTAATTCTGTTGACGGCAGTTAATTTCTTAGCTTCCATGCTGGTGTCTCTCTCTGCTTCTTCAAACTGGGGGTGTGCGGGCCACCATCTACAGTAGGTAATACACCGACTATCTATAAGCACCTAACACAACTCCACTTCAGATACTCTGAACTATCTCTTTAATGTCTCTACTCTGACACATAGCTCGGAGATGCGTTTCATCTGGAGAATACATCCTAAATTAAGGCATCTGTGCTGTATTTCTGACATCGCTGAGTCAGATGGGGGTTTTTTCCAGGTTTGAGGACAAACATCTTGAGGCAACTGCTTCCTCCCGCCTCATCCTTAACGGTCACATCACCAGCAGGTTCAGCTCAGTTCACAAATCCTGTTTGAACTGGAGAGTTACCATCACTTCAGTAGAGCTGAAGTCGGCAGCGGAGAGACTTTGGTTCCCCGGAGTGATCTGCATGATTGAAGCAGGAATGATGTCAGTCTCTGTGGAAGACAAAGCAGGGATGAGCTCAATGTTATTGGCTTCGCCTTCTCCTCTCAATTCAGTCGAATGTCAAAATATTAAAGGTCAAATCTGAGAGATGGAAATATTATGAAAAGGTCTAAAGCATGCTCAGAGATTTTATCATCAGCCTCCTGGGAGCGAACATTTGACAGTGGGCAATAATGGCCACACTGCACTGCTGTATCCGACTGCACTGAAATTAGGCAGCACTACCTGGGCTTGCAGTTTACCATTTAAGCTCAATTAACTGTTGACCTAAACCCATTATGAGCATGCAGTGCATCAAAATAAACACACAAACACGGAGGACAGAAGAGATGAGACGCCGCCTTTGGCAAGTCCAAGAAAATAATTGAGATAGTGAATTTATTTCCACTACTATACAGGAACTTAATATTGCATCAGTCTGAATCATAGCCAAATGTCCCCATTGTGTTCAGTGCTACGTTGTTCATTCCCAGAGCAGTGAGAATCTGTTTTGTTATATCATTATGCAGGAATTGGTTTTCTATTCAGGAGGCTCAGCTATTTGCTGCTCCACTTACCCTGACAGTAACAAAGTGAAACTTTAATCTCCCCTCAGTGTCAACAGCAGCTGATAGCAATTAAGGAGAAAGCCTGGATACTGAAGTGGTGCGTTTGACTCAAAGAGTTCACTTGCATCCCTCACTGCAAAATTTAAACGACTCCTCTTTATGTCTGCAGCCGCGGTCCAAACCCAAATTTCTTTTCAGGCCCCAAATTGAATTAAGAAGCTGTGTGAATGAAATAATTATCCGCGTCTCTGTTGTCTGTGTCTGTGCAGATGTTGAGCGTGCATGAAAACAAAATATTAGTGTTATTGTTGTTTCCATTGCTGATTGTATTCAAGTCGTAAGTGGCCGTTATACAGTTAAACAACGAAAATTAGATGTTGTAATTTCAGTAAATTTAATCTGCATGAAGCTGGAGCAGAAAACTGCAGGCATTATCTCTGCCTGTGAGTATAGTGACTACACTGCCGTTTTGCCCACTGACTCTTAGGTATAATGCAGCCCTTTCTGTACCGCAGCCAACACACAAAGCTCCTGCTGTGTGAGAGTGAGGAGCTTTTTGCACTGTGAGCTCTGCTGTTCTGTAGCTCTCTGACACAGAGCAAAACAAAGCCAAAACCCACTGTTCGTAGAGTGCTAAAGCAAACCTTGAACCGTTGAGACTATGGAGCCTGGCAGATGTTTTAGTGTACGATTATCATGACTGTTTGTTTCTACATTTACACTTGTCTACAGACAGCAGGCAGCGCTGCTAAATGTTGGTGATGTTGGCAAAATTGCCCGTGGGTATTGGACTGTGGGTTAAAACATGTCCCAATGTTTCCCGAAATGTTTTCATGTTACTGTGTGGAAAAATATATGCCGCTAATCTAATGAGGAAGCGGGGGTGGGGGCAATCAAAAGGCTAATTTAATTCAATTCAGTTCATTTCAAGACTAATTTTCATTTTGTGTAGGGATTAGGGCTGGGCAGTATAGTATATCAATAGTGTGGTATGAGGCAGAGATATTGTCTTGGATTTTGGATCTTTATATTGTTGATATGGCATAAAGTGTTATCTTTTCTTGGTTTTAAGGGCTGAATTACACTAAAGTGATGTTACTCTCTGAACCCACCAGACTGTTAAAGCGGTTTTATTATTTGCCTTTATCCCCTTAATCATTATATTCACATTACTGGTGATTATTTATCAAAAATCTCTTTGTGTTAATATTTTGTGAAAGCATCAGTAGTCATCCCCACACTATTGTTGTAATATAAATAAGATCATTATATGTTTGCTCCATTTGAGAATTTCTGATCTGTTGTTTTAGAGAAAATGCGTATATTGAGAAATATAACGTCTATCATGGTAAAGCACTTTGTGTAACCTAGCCATCTAAAAAACATCATGCTCAAACTGTAAAACAGATATTCCCATGTAGAAAGAAATACACAGCACACAACATGACTCAGTTATTCAATACTGCTGCTTCTTTTTATTTAAACCTTTTCACACACAACTTTTAGAAGCACTTTGGATTGCTAAACAACATTCTAACATTCAAAATGAGATGTAAATAAATTGCATAGATGCATGAATTGTAATTGGATGTTTTGCTTTTTTGGACCGATACCAGTACTGAGTATTATAACTGTGTCCCTAATTTTGTAACAACTGTGTCATAAAGACAAGTCTACCATAGACCAAAACATGTTGAGCAAGTTGATCCCCTTGAAAACCTTACAAAAACCTAATGTTACCTTTTAGTCAGTGCATAGTGAATGTTTAAAGGTAGAGTATGCAGGACTGTTGGTTGAAAGAGCTAGAGAGTCAATGAAGTGAGGGAGCTCAGTTAGCAAGAACAAAGTTGTGAATCGGTGAGATATTTTTTTTATTTTCTGACTGTTTCACAGCAGTTACGTTCTAAAACAAAGGATCTCATTTTTTTTCTCTCAGTCAGACCTCTCGTAAGTTAGAAAATATACTTTATCATTCACAATATATCAATACATCATTACACTCAGCAACACCAAGCATGAATAGAAGTGAAAATAAAATTGCTACTGGCTCCGCGGTAGAAGAGTTCCAAAGAGGGGAGCGACTTCAGTGGTGTGAAAGTGGTTTGGTTACAAAATATCAGATGTACAATAAGCCACAGAAATATGTAAGAAGTGCAAAAGAAATCTGTAACAGCATAAAGGGGGGCGGGGGGGGGGTTACAATAAACTAATTTCACCACCTCAAGCAGAAATACCTGATTCAGCATGAAGAAATCTGTCCTGCAAGAAGAGTTCAGCAGCTATTGTGAGATCTAAGCCAAAAACATTTTCTGTACTTTGTTATATCACCAAGAATATTGTTATCGCAGAATGCCCTGAAATATCATTTTATTTTAGGGCCATTTCACCCATCCTGCCCAAGGAAACCCTGTATGTTCATGTGTGATGCATGCTACATATATTTAGATTTATATATATTTAAACTGTTTTAGGTTGAAGAATTAAAGTATTATTCAGCCATGAAGCGTTTTTTAAAAAGGGGCTAACATTTTTTTTAATATGATTATATGATTATTTAAATGACTGAATATGGAAACTTTTCATGGACCCCCTGGCAGAGTGCCACCGACCCCTGTTTGAGAACCAGGATTCTAAAGCACAAATAAACACGCCGACTTCTCTGCACAGTGCTGGATTTTGAGAGAAAACAACCCAAGTGAATCTTCATCCCGCCCGCTGTGTCCTCTCAGTCTGCTCTGCCTGCGTGTGTGTATATGTGCGGCTCTCTCTGCAGCCCTCACAGACAGAGAGCAGAGGAGAAGAGATATGTAACTGTTGGTCACTACAATTTTATGGAGTCCTGACCTAACAGCCTGCGTGCTGTGTTGGCTGGAGGCTACACAACACTGCCAAAAGGCTGAAGCCCAGAGACGTGCCAAAAAACAGCAAAATATGAGAAAATAAGAAAATACAGAGGCAAAGGGCAGAGTCTGTGCAGATACAGACACCAACAACACTTCTAGTGGGTCAGAACTGATAATTTAGAGGGATTATTTCTATATGAGTTCATAGATTGTTTTTGAAAATCCTACCTTAAACCTGAAAGAAAAACAAAACATAACAAGGTGAAATTATAACCAGTCAAACAAAAGCACATAACAAAGAACTAGGGATGATTACCTGTTTCATATTAAACCTCAGTAGAATTCCCAGCGATTAGTATCACCGTTTCAAATTTTAATTATCAGGTAGACTGTGTTTGATTACCACACCTTGAAAAACTTAAGGTAAATACTGTCTAGCATCGACCAGAGTAAGCAACAGCATGCAATGTGGGTTTGTTTTGCATCACTGAAAACAGTGACATTGCAAAGGGCACAATGCCATTTCAGATTGTCGACATTTTCAGTATAAAACTTGAGCCCATTTTAAAAATACCACAATAAAACTCATGACTATGATCAGTTTGGTAAGATAGCCGGACTTAACAAAAGCACATACAGCATTAGACTATCCCAGACATGACTAAATAGATTCAAAGTTAAAGTTTAAAATCAGCCGGTGGGGTGAAACGCTCAAGTTTTAAAATCCTCTGTAATTCATTCCATTTATAAGGTGCAAAATAGTGGAAGACAGTCTTCCCAAGTTCAGTATTAACCCGGGGGGGTAAGTACAGTTGAACAGTCCTGAGATCTGGTTTGGTGAGCAGTGGTTTTAAATTGGAGAAGAGAAGTGATGTAGTGAGGCAGCTTTTGCAGGAGACCTTTAAGAATATAAATCCTATTCTGTTCTATTCATGTCGCTATTGAGAACCAGCCTGCTTTTCCACATTGTGCACAGTGATGAGTTTGATATTTGTCTCTTGTAATGAAACACAAACCGCAATGATAAAGCATCAAGTTGTTTGAAGGTAGAAGGAGCAGCGTGAGAATAAAGGAAAGTCGAGCACAGACGTGATGGTTGACTGTAGAATAATTTTCCTGTCCTCAAGGCAGAAACGTGGTTTATTCAGATGTAAGAAATTTCAACGGTGTTGTCATCACAACTGCCACATTAAAATTAAGCCTGAAAATGTTGAAAGATGTGTCAGTTATGATTAGGGCTAATAATTATTTCCATTATTGACTAATGTGCTGATTATTTTTTCAATAAAACAGTTAATTATTTAAACTAAACATAATATACTTGCAGTGAAAAAACACCCACAGCGCTTGCTTGGTAACTTGTAAGCTGTGCTTGAAAAATTAGTTTTGATTAAAGGCGCCCTGTGGACATTTTGTGTAAACAAACAAAACTTTTGCTTTCTTTCAGTGTTACTCACCAGTAGTGTTGTCACAATATCTGAATTTCTAACCGTGATATAATGACTTGAAAAATAAATAGGCCTATTTTCAATACAATTTTGAGACCACAAGGGAGAATAGACAACTTTGAGGGCAGGAAATTTTAGATTTTTATTGAAAGATGAATATAAAAAGGTTATAACATTGATTCTGTGGAAAACAAGTATTGAACAGAGCTGCATATTGGTACTCAATACCTTTATGGTATTGATTGAAATAACCCAGTACCACATAGGACAGAAACTTCTCCAGTCAAATGACACCTGCGTTCAATTCTTTTTGTACCTAGAGCTAGAAAAGAAAGCATTCTTCATAAACCTTTGAAAAAGTATCGAATGAAGTACTCCACTGCTATCAGTTTCACTTGAAGGGCACCGGTACTGGTATCATAATTTCTTAAACAATACCTAGCCTTAGTATTGAGAGCATTTCAAATATTTAGATCGATAAATTGCTATTTTTGCCAGTGCCACTCACCAAAACACTTTATGTGTATACATGAGGTCTAACACACATGTCTAATGCATTTCCTTCCACATAAAACAAGGGCAAAACTGATTTTTATTCCTCCGTGACAGCCATGACTGGAGGCATTATGTTTTTCTGGTTGTCTTCCCCTTCATCCGTCCCATTCTTTTGAACGTTTACATGCTAACTATCACACAATTTTATACAAATGTGCAATTGGATAATATGAGGAAGTGATGACATTTTATATCCAAAAGGTCAAAGGTCAGTGTCACTATGTTATCATAGTGTTGTGTAAAAACACTTAAAGTTCTCTATCAGTCCTAAAAATAGTCTCTCAGTAAAGACAGCGTGTTTCTCACTTGGAATAATTCAATGGAATCACACATATATAGTGATAACTTCCATTTTGCCAAAAAACAAAACATAAAAAACACTTAATACCTTTTATTAAATTCCTTCAAAGTCTTCATTACATGTGTTATATGTGTCAGGACAGACATGGATGTAAACTGCAACTTGACCGGGTGACGGAGACGTACAATCATCAGGTTTAATTCATGTTCTGTAAGGTTTGAAAACTGCATTTTTTTTTTACATCCCTGTTTTCTAGCTACCAGTGTTCTTCCTCTCTGGTGACACGTTGCTGTGTATCTTGACGTGTTACCACCACCTGTAAATGAGTGGAATAGTGTGAAACCATTGGCAGGACTGTGTATCACATACGCGTATGTGCATCCTCATGTGTGGGCACGAGACAAACAAAACTCAAAGAAACTACACCACAGTGCTACTAGAACAAAAAAACTCCACAAGGTACCTTAAATCAATGACCAGAGTTGTTGCTGATTAATTTTCTATTGATTGACTAATTGATTAATCCATTAATTGTTTCAGCTTTAATCACAGTCTTATTTAGACTAATGAAATTGGAATAAAGACATTGCTTGTTTAGTTTAGTGTGTCCCTGTTATATGGATACACAGTTTGGCTTAGCTTACGTTGAACATCACCATTCTTCTGTGGTGGTGAGATTGTCAAGTAGGTAGGCTCAAGTATGTTTACCCATCCATGTTTTTCATGTGCAACTTGATTGAAGCAGATGCTCTGCGTTTGGGCCACACTGCTGGTTGTAAGGATCTGTCAGGTGTCTGAATTACAGATGCAAATAGAGTCAGCTGTTTTGCATTCCAGCACAATTTGCACAGAAAAATACTGCACCTCCACCCCGGGTCCCAACATTATCATCATTAAGTTGCTCCTCATCTCAACAGGATGCTCAACAAAGCAAACAACAGTTGAGATAAATGTGGCACCAGACAGTCACTAAAAAGCCGAAAATGATGCTGTAAAGCATAAAAGACATGCAACACAATTTTTCTATGCCAAATTATAAATTTCAGAGAGGCTTTCGGACCTGAGGTGACCTTAGGACATCTGAAATGTTACTATTAGAGGTCTTTATTAATAGGGCAAAATTTGAATTAGAAATGAGACATTTCAGAATGAGCTCACGTAGACAGTCCAGATGGGCCTGATGCACAAAACTCTACATATAAATATCTGCACATCACACAGATTCAGGGTTTAGTTTTTATTCATTCATATATATAGTTTTATATTCATATAAAAAGTCATATTTGTTTTTTATTTATGAGTTATTTGTGTTAAAGTAAATGAAGTAATGGCTTCAGTAGAGATGGGTATCGATAGTGATGCTGCTCACTGATACTGATACCAGAGCCCAAGTCAAACTGAGAGAAAATGCCATCAAGAGAAACAAAACATTATCAGTTAATAAACATTTAATTGGTTAAACTCCTAACAGTGATTTATTAATTGATAATGAATCATTACCATCCCTATATATACATTTAGAATATAATATATAGAATATAGAATATATACATAAACACACATTTATTGCAGCAACCCCTTAAAAATGGTTAACATTTGTGACAAAGATATGTCTTTAAATGTCCTGTTTTGCCAGTCCAAACCCCCAAGATGTTCATTTTAATATGATCATAAATGGAGCAAGGCAGGAAATCTCCATATTTGAGAGGCTGAAAACAGCATTTTCTGCCATTTTTGCATGAAAATTGCTACTTTAGTTTATTTAATTTATATAAGGACAGTGTGCAATGACACAGATCATTTACATAAAATGAAAACATGGTTGCACCAGATTTAGCAAGACGCCAATTTCCATCTGTAGTCCTACTCATAAACACATGTAATGAATAAAATTTGTGTGCAATAGAGTATACATTAAATGCAGGCGCATTGCGTAATAAAAGCTGTAGGTGCACACTGCCTGATATAAAATACAACACAAAATACACAATAACTACCTTCTAAAATGACTAGTTTACCAGTGCAGATGCCTTACAAAATAAAAACAGTAAGTGCACACTGCACTGTGCAAGTACAATATGAAATATACAATGACTACATTGTTTTTAAGTGACCAAGTTATCAGTGCCTACACATTAAAAATAGTAAGTACATGCTGCACAATATAAATTACCAGGAGAAACCAGAGAAACCAGAACCATAATAGGACCATTAATTAATCATCAAAATAGTTAAATAGTTTTATTCTTTTTGTGAGTTGCTAGATTTACTAGCTTGAACGGCTTCCTTATTGTTGATTTCTGAAATACACAACAATAATTAGATTGTTTACAAACCCAATATATATAAAGTAGTTTGTTATAAAAACACCAAAGATTCTCACATTTGAAATAGAGCCTGTTTAGCATGTAGCAGAAGTGAGAAGCAAAGACTAATGCTGCATTTTAGGACATTGCACCATGTTCCACTGGGGTGTGATTCTCACTGAAATGCATGAATGTTAAGTCCCAGAACATAACTATGTTTCTAAAATTAGTGTAATAAGTGTTTCCCCACTGCATTCACAAACTCAGGTGCTGAATGCTAACACCACGAACCGAGGTTGACGAGTGAGATCATATAATATTCTGGTCAAGATGGAAACTTTGCACATCTCTCTCAGCAAACAGCAACTTGTCATCTTCACAGCAACTGACACAGTGTTACAGAAATCTGCTATTTTGGACCCAGAACTGTGCCTGCTTATAGCCTCAACAATTAAACAGCTTTGCACTGAGCTGCGTGCTCAGCAGAGAACACGTTGGGTGTCATACCTGACTAAGTCACATGCCACACAGGGGAACACACTTGTTAAAACTTACATACAGTATGATTTGTTTTTGTCTTAAAAGAACTCCTTCAAATAAAGAACTTTTTTTTTTTTTTCATTTCAGATGCAAGGTAAATAACAAGATGCCCTAGACCTTAATCTCCGTGCAGTCATGTTGTGCATATTATGAGTTATTCCTTATTCAGCAGACCACTCAACCTGGTTTCTCTCAATTTAATGTGGAGAAAGAAACCCTTGATCATTTGATGCAGTGCAGGTCCATGTGGCTATTTTGCAGGGCTCATAGTCATACTCTGTTCATCCATCTGTCCATTTACCAATCAGTGTGTCTCTGTGTGATCCCCAATACGGCAGGAAACAGGAAAAGGGCAGCTGGTTGAGGGGACGAGCAACACACCTGGCAAAAAAACCAAAACAAATCCTAATTAGTAGAACCATTTTTAATTACAACATAACAAAACAATAACTTCAATTACAGGGACACAGACAACTTGTGTGGGGTTAATTCCACTGAACAAAACATCTGTAAGGATTTAGAACATCTACAAGGATGCCCACACTGCTAAATAGAGAAGTAGGTGTAAAAAATACTGAACATTTCTCAGAGAGCCTTTTTGGTTTTTTTTTCCATCCCTGAATAACCTCAATCAGTGGTACGTTATGCTTTGTTAGACAAGCTCTTAAAAATTCCAGTCCACGAATACACTCAGTTCCATTATTATGTTTTCCATATCATTATTTCATGTTTTTCCCTTACTGAAGCACGCTCAGGGAATCATCTGAAGGTCTTGGTACTGAAGTGAAGTACCTCAGCGACTCCAGCCTCTAACCTGTCTTTATGAATACATTTCAAACCGAGCTGGGGTCGCTCGGACAGGCGTGGATAAGACTGTGGTGGAAGAGACTGAAAATACCCCAAACAAACCCCATGTACCAAACAAAGAGGGAAAGCATGTCTTTTTTTGTTTCATGTGATACGTCTATGAAGTCGGCACAGATTCTGCATCAACTGAGGTTTACATATTTAAACTATTGGACTGACTTGGTTTTAAACAGTCCACACACAGCACGCTTGTCCATATATTATAACAAAAAGATACAGGCTGTGCCCCAAATGAATCCAGTTCCATAAAGTATGAACTACATGCTAACTGTCAAATGTTCATCAAACAGCAGCTGAAAGCTACTGCAAACTAAACTTCATGAAAAGACTTAAAATGTTTACTTACTTCTTAATACTACTTTTATGGTTTCCGAGATCTTTGTTGAACTCTTTCATTGCTACCCAGAAATTCTTTCTTTTTTTTTTTTCATCTTTGAGCAGCTCATCCTTTTCCTTTGTGCGTTGCATTGTGAAAAACGCAGCAGGACAGGGCAACGTATTTAATGTAGCATGAAGAATGGACATTTATTAGCACAAAATAGAAAATAAAAAAAACTATAGCTAAGACTCTCGCTCAAACAGCTGCTTTTGCTCACCTGTCCTTTTTCATGGCACGATGAAACAAAATAATGTCAAACGGGCCGCAATTTCTGCCATTTCTAAACTGACAAATTAGACCAAACCAAACTGAAAAAAGAAATGGTACACATAACATATACATTATTAGTTAATAAACTTTTAATTAGTTAAATTCCTAACACTGATTAATCGATTAATGATCAATCATTAAAGCGATACTCCACCCGAAAACGAAGATTCACTCAATATCTACTCACCCCTTTGCTGATGAGAGGATGGGTGAAGATCTCCAGTTCACAAAATACTCCCAGAGTCTCAGTGGAAAACAGTGTTGTAGCTAAATCCGGTACAATTAGAGTGAATGGTGGCCCAGTTTAAAACGTAAAAAAAAAGAGAAAAGAACACAAAACAAGCACAAAATGTCTCCATCCTGCTCATGTGATGTAATCCAAGTGTCCGTGAGCCGCGACATTAAAATTTAACCGCAAAAGACGCCATTTACACCATGTTTTTAGCCAAAATGTCAACTGTAGCCTCCCAGGTAGCATGTAAACATGGCTAATGGATGCACGTGTGAAAATATCGCGAGATCTCTTGTGCATCTGGCTTGAGTCTGAGAGGCTTTAACATTCCTAATATATACACACATAGAATATAATATATAGAATATATACATAAACATATTTTGCAATGATCCTGTAGTCCTATTTGCATAGGACTGGTATTACCAGTGCACCTCGTATGATTTAGAAATTACTCCCCCACATCTTTGTTTGGTGTTGGGCATCCACATGGGAAAAGTGAAGTGTGTATTTTACTTGAACGTACCAACATTACGCCCCGGATATGATGTCAGGTTGTGTGCAGCGTCAACGTTTCAGAAGCAGAGCATCTGTTCTTCTCATTAATAATATATTCTGGAGTTGCTTTGCCAACTTTCTGCATGTATTACAAGCATAACTACACATTTGCAGCTAACTTTCTGTCATCATCGCTCATTTTAAATGCCAATTATTTGTCGTGGAATTTTTTTTACATAATTACGGACATGGCAGATTCGTACAAGATGAAGATCACAGACAACCTCCACAATTATTACAGATCATTAGGGGTCCACTTGTACTACTAGTAGTCCTGTGTGAATACAGCTTGTGAATAGCATTTCACATAAACATAGTGCTATGTTTTAAAGCATGACACATGACGCTAATTTATTTTGATAGTGGTCATAGCCCGCCCCAGATTATGATAACAACAAGAAACTCTTGTGTCCCTGGTGATTTAATTATAACAGATACAGTATTACTCGTTAAACAGACATTTTTACTAAAATACTATATCCACCTATTTCTAAAAAGGGTAATCGATTCTGGCAAGCTGTTTCAAATTGTAGCCCCCATGCGTTGACATCATTTACATCCAGAACCGTGTCACTTAATTTTGCCTGACTTGTTACTGTGTCTGGTGTGACACCTAAGCTGGTCTCTATTACACTCAAGCACCTGAAAATAATGGTGCCTGACCATGTGGGTGTTTATACACATGGCATGTGGCCAAAAACAGACCGACCCCTGTTTACAATGTTGAACTATTTTATTAGGTTTAGTGTGGCCCTGATATTTTTTAACACTAAATGTATTATACAGCACATAATAGCTAACACATTTCCACAAATGACAGGCTCCATGCACACTCAGTAATGTCACCTGGATCATTAATTACATTTCTTTTAACTCATCACCTTTCTACATGTTTATTTCTTATTTTCTTGTGTATATTCTCTCTTTATACATGTATGGTATCACAGACAGTCTGTGGCCGATGGATGAAGTCAAGATAAAACTCCAGTTCAGTTTTTATTTAAATAGTTTCACCCAAATAAACAAGTTGGACCACAGCTGTGTTTATCATAGTGAAAGGAGGTTGCCTTGAAGTCAGATGTTTAATATCAAGGGTTATCTGTGTGTGTGTGTGTGTGTGTGTGTGTGTGTGTGTGTGTGTGTGTGTGCGTGCCAGCCTACAGGTCTGCTCTCTGTGATAATGAAATGCTGCATGTGGCAAAGAGGCATCTAGAGGGAAAAGAGGGCTGTTTTTCATTAGTATTGTGTTTCACTGAGTGCACCTTCTCGTCAGTTTGTTCGGAGACACAAAAACATGACGAGGGATCCTCATCAAAAAGGCACACCGTGTATCATTACCAGGAAACACCCCTGCCTTCTGTTTGGTGAATCACTGTGTGCCATAGGGATGAAAAATTCCATTTACACGAACACAGTTTACCCATTACAGAAACTGACACGGTGCAATCCCTGAAAACAGTCCCCTGTGTTGAGAAACAACAACAACAACAACAACCAGAAAATCTAAAATTATGGTCAGTCAAGAAAAGGCTTCATGCTTTAGCTGACCTATTTATTTTTCTATTTAAGTTTCTTATGTAATGTTTTTCTGTCTTCATCACACGCATCAGTAAAATCTTTGGAGCAGTGGGAGCAACAGAATGCTGCCATGATGCAAGTTCTTGCATTTATAAAGCTTTACTATTCTAAAAGCTACGACTGTGAGCCCTGGAGCAGTGGGGAATGTAAGAAATATAATAAAATAAATACAATTATTTATTTTTTTCTATCATTTTTAACAAAGTATGAAGCTACAGCTTAGCAAGCACATTCAGCAGTGTCTAAGAGATGCTATGCTAAGATGTCAAGAGACCGATTTATGTTTAGCAGGTGACCCGTACTTGAGTACTTGGGCACTTGAGTCTCACATGCTCATCATCTCAGCTTGTGACCTGGCCAGCCTGCCGCAGCATAAGGGAGTGCTCAGGCTGGGTGTTAAAAGGCTCAGTGGGGGTTCAGGATCAGTCGCTCTGTTTTAAGTCTCAAAGGATGACAGCTTGTTGGATGCCGTCAGACCTCTCCCTTAAAATCTGGTTTGATATCCACAACATTTTAAAGACAAAAACAGAAATAATTGTTTTTGGAGCCAAAGAAGAATGATTCAAAGCCAGCGCCCAGCTTCAATCACTGGCGTCTCAAGACCACAAAGAGGCCAGAAATACTGGTGTCGTCATGGACTCTGACCTAAATTTTAATAGCCACATGAAGACCATCACAAAATCGGCCTACTGTCGCCTCAGAAATTAAAGCTATAATCTGTATTAAAATGTCTAAAAACACTAGACATATGTTACATATTTTATGAAGCTGTTTTCTTACATTATCCCAAATGTTTCCAACATTGTACAACCCAGAGGAAATCCATAATTCATTCAAAGTAAAGGAATTTCCTACTCGCCACTAGTTGCTATAACTATCAGGAAAACATCAGAGAGTGAAGGAGGTATTCCGCAAACATCACGAAATGTAACGTGAATAAAACTCCAAACTACGTCTTTTGTTATTGTTCTAATGTGAGAGAGGCACCTAGCACCAGAGCTTCAGTGTTGTGCATTTAAAGGAGAAATCTGTAATATTTTTACTGTAATAAATCATAACAATTACCATGATATGTCATCAGAGATTAAGGAAACATGCAAAGTTTTGAAACACTTGCTTGACAACAACGATGCAGCCGCAGTGTCCTCCTGAAATTCCTATTCCGGTCTGTAACTTGTGCTGTTGTTTGCCCGTTTCACATAAACTAGAAGTCAAAATAATCTAAAGCTTGTCTGTCAAACAACTGTACTTGTTTTTGGATGCACAATTGTTACGTATTGCTCCTTTAAAAGACTTATTTCTCAGCAGTATTTATAAAATGTGATGTTATGATGTTTATCTTCACTAATGCAGTGGTGGATTCAGAAGTCTCTCTAAAAGAGTTATCAAAGGATTTGTTCACACTGCAGACAAATCAGACTTGTTTCTTAATAAAAAATATATTTAAGACATATTGTCTGCACTGTTATTTGCAAGTGATTAGATCGAATTTGAATTTAGACATCATCAACCTATCTGTATGGGTTGCTGTGGTAACGACATAGGCATCAGTAACTACATACGCCCCCAAATATTCACACTGACAAGTTGGTGTACCGAAGCCTTTCCACAAGGAGCCAGCAAACAATTTATTTCAGCGTGTCCATGGACCGTTATTCCCTGTGTTGTCTTCCATACCGTGCTGCTAATAGCAGCATGTTTTCTGTTCAGCCACTCTGCAGCACTTCTCAACACTCTTGACTTGATGGTCAGGTGAGACACATCTGTAGAAATCCAATTGAATTCTGATTTCAAACCGATCAGATTTGCTGTCCAGACTTTGTGAAACCAATCTGGATATCCAAAATAAACAAATGGATTTAGGCTGGCAGTCTGAACAAGGTCACACAGCTATGCAGCTGCTCACTAAGACCAGCAGAACGGATCACATCACTCCAGTTCTCACATCTTTACAGTGGGCTCCTTGTTTGTCAAAGAGTTGTTGCTTCATTTTAAACCATTTTAAAATGGTTTAAAATGCTCCATTTTAAACCTTCCCAACCTCCACCACATATCTGTAATAAACTCCCAAAAAACTTGAGGCGCTCAAACTCTGTTCTTTTAAATCAGCGCATAAAACCTTTGTTTGCCACTGCTTTTTTATTAAATTCAGAACTATTTATCCATATCCTGCACTGCACTGTAAGTTTTATTCTCCTGTTTCACTTCTTCTTCTATTTTAGCTTATTTTTTATCTTCTATTTTATTAATATGTTCTTTTTATATTGCCTTTTTATGTACATTTGTTTGTTGATGATTTCTTAATGCCTTTTATGTCTTAATGTAAAGCACTTTGAATTACCTTGTTGTTGAATGGTGCCTACTCTCTATATTCTTCACTCCCTCCCAATAACTATTTTTTACTAGAAGCTTCAGGCTTATAATGTAAAATCAATATTCTTTCCTGTGCAGATACCCCAGGTGAGCTACGCTTCCACAGCTCCAGAGCTCAGTGACAACACCCGGTATGACTTCTTCTCACGCGTGGTGCCTCCAGACACCTACCAGGCCCAGGCCATGGTGGACATTGTAAAGGCCATGCGCTGGAACTACGTCTCCACAGTGGCTTCAGAGGGGAACTATGGAGAAAGCGGCGTCGATGCGTTCATTCAGAAGTCTCGGGAGGACGGTGAGTACACTTGGCCCCATATATCATCACTACCTGTCTAGCACTGGGCGTGGGAAGATATTATCTCTGTGAACATTCTGCACTGTGGGAAATTGGTGAAGCTCGGAGACATGCAAGAAAAAATCAATTAGTGAGGTCAGATGTTAGATTTGATCCCTGAGCATGCAAACAGAGGTTACAGACTTTAACATCTCAGCACATACAGATACCTGAAAGCAGCACAGGATGTCTGTTTGTTACAACTACACATTTCTTATGTTGTCAATAGCTTTAAATCTCAGTTAGATCCAAAGATCCACTGCAGCCCGACACAACCTCTGGTCACTTTTAAACCGTCTTCTGTGGCTGCGCATTGAAAGCAGCACATCAGCAGCAGTTACAGTCGCCCGTCAGTGTCTACACTGGATCTGTTTTTCTACAATACTGCTGTTTCTCCCGTCCAAGAAGCTCAGCAATAACAGTGACTTAGAGACACAAGATACAGTAGATAACAATAAAATATGTCATATATTTGATAATCTAATACAACCGTGTAAATAGGGCTGTACCGAACGCCTGGAAGCTTTGTTATCATGCTATTGGAATGGCAAAATTACATATGTAGTATATATATATGTTTTCCCTCTAGCTGGCTCAGTGTTGCTTGTTCAGCTGGTGTTTTGTTGGTCTGTATCAAACCTGGGCTGAAATTGTTGCTTCTGCTTCTTCTGGCGTGGGTCATCCTGCTGTGCTTCCCTCAGTCTGTGTTTCTGACAGACGCAGTGCTGCAGCTGCAGCTTCAGCTTCAGCTTCAGCTCACACTGGACACACTGCACCAGCCTCAGTCTCCCTCTCCCCCACTGCCTCTGTGGTCTCTTGGATCACCACCTCTCTGACACAGAGAGACAGTAGCTTTAGCACGAGTTGAACGTAGACACAAACAAAACACCGGAAGCACGAGCGACACCAATGCGGCCAGCAGGGTGGAGAGGAGGCACATGCACTGTGATCCACCCCCCACCGCCCCAGTTGCAGCAAAGCTTTGAAAAAAAGTAATAATTGTTGCTGAAACTTCAAGGCCCAAAAAAGCTATTCAGGAAATCCCTACATGTAAAGGACTTAAAGTGATACTCCACTTTAGATGATAACCCACTCAATATGTACTCACCACTATGCTGATGTGATGATGGGTGAAGGTCTTCAGTTCACAAAACAATCCTGGAGTTTTAGGAGAAACAGGGTAGCAGCCTCATCCGGTACAATGGCAGTGAATGGTGACCACGGATAA
>JAJHUR010114431.1:4516-30411 GCA_027495735.1 Lutjanus campechanus | reverse complement strand
AAATGTTATTTTACAAATGTTATAACCCAACATTTTTAATTGATGTGAGTGCATCGGAGCGAACTGGAGCGGAGCAAAATCCCCGCTCCGGCCTTTGAATTGAAAACCGCTCTGCGCTCAGACCCGCTCCAACCTATTTCGTCCGCTCCGCTCCACCACCCGCTCCACGCTCCGCTCCGCTCACATGCTCTGCTAGCATGCTAAGATAAATCCTTAGCATGCTAGTTACCATATCATAACTAGCATGCTAAGATAAATCCTTAGCATGCTAGTTACCATATCTGCCTCAGTAAAAAAAAAAAAGTTACTAAAAGATATAGATGAAGCAAAGATAAGATATGGTAGTTACCATATCTGCCTCGGTAACAAGCTCATTTCACTAATGTCAGACGCTAATACGCTCGTTCATTTCAGGACAGAATTAACTTTACCTTGAATTTAGCATACAGCGATGGGTGGTGCTCCCGTAGATGCGCTATCATATTAGATGTATTGCCTCCTCGGGCTACCACTGTCCTCAAGCACGTTTTACACGTCGGTTCTGGGGGCTCGCCTCCTTCAGCCATCACACAGCCTGCAGAGCCTGCTCGTCACTCACAACAAACGCAGGTGCGCGGGGGGACGGCCGCTTTACGCTGCAGCTGCACACGGCATGAGGGACCTCTACTTTCTCCCTGACGAGACGTCACATTAAAAAAAAACAAAAAAAAAACGCTCATACCGCAGGAACGGTATGACGGAAAATTTTAGTGGTTTTGAAACCTTGACTTTTTCATACCGTGGTATACCTTGAAACCGGTAACCGGCCCATGCCTATTCTAGAGGTCATTGTGCATTGCGCAACGCCCTCCATAGATGATGCATCCTCCATTATAATTGTTCCACTCAAAACTGTTGTGAGCGGACTGGATCAATGAATTTGCACCGAGGCTCCAAGGACCTTGACCAGAACCAGTTCAAGAATCATAACTAATGTGTAAGAAAAGGGGCATAAAAGGTCTGTGGCAAGTAAAAGTCAGTTTTAGTCATCCTGAGAAGTGGTAGATAGGTTTAAATTATCTGGTTGACTACAGAAATCCTGTGTTGCAAACTGGGGCATTAAGTTTGGAATACAGTTTCGACAGGACGTATGTTTGGAAATGTACAATCCAGTGTTTCTGGCGCTTGACTCATGGGGAATAAAAGTTCGGTTATCACTGCATCTCAAGTTTGACGCTTCTTTGAGTGTAATGTCTATTTTAACTCCTGTTTTACGGACGTGCAACACCAGATCTCTAGGTTATCTGTTCAACTGTCTCAACATCAGATAAGAAGAAACGTACACAGATGATGATTGTGTCTGGATAAACATACAGGAACGGGAAGTTTAATTGTGCAGCGTGCACTTAAATGAACCAAATGCAGAAACAACAATGTCAACTTTCCACTGTGGTTTTTCTGTATACAAACTCCAGCTTTAAATAACACAGTGAATCCACATATCTCTCCATCAATCTAAAGTCAAGTCTGATGGTGAGCGAGATAACTCTTCCAGTCACTGGAAGTTCACAGATGCCAACCGCAAGAAAACAAGTGCTGGGTGGTTCCTGTACTTTTCCATGTGATCGCCAGACGGCTCCTAAACTACAGAGCAGTAAAAGAAATATCAATTAAATGTAGCCACCGATGTTTAGTTTCACCTTGACCGCGAACTTGACCACACACACACACACACATACACACACACACACATACACACACAGAGGGAGTACCCTTCCATCAATAAGTTCTCTTCATTATAAAAGCACTGTATTTCACTAGTTAATCTTTGCCAAGAGATTCTGTTTACTTGAAGCCCTGCAAGGTCAGATTCTGTAATTATGGAAAATATGAGTCATTAGTTTGCCCGCTCACAAGGTATTTTGGAAGGTCTGTTGAAATTTCAGCTCTCCTTCGATCAAATAAACAAAGGATATTTTAAGGTTGTTTTGACTGTTAGGAGTCGGTGCTGTTGGTACAGGGGAGGGATCCACATGTCGGAATACACATAACATAAAGTTAGACAAATCAATCCTCGCGATACAGTAATTTATACAATTTGAGTTTTATTTTTCTCCATTGTAGACATGTCATATCGGCAGATTATTGATTTAAAAAAGGCTCAATGTTTCATCAATTCCCTGACAGTTTGTCTTCTGTTTCTTTGCAGGGCGAAGTATTTTCGAGGGAAGAAACTGAATGGAGAATATGAGATCCGAGTGGAGCAGGTATGTTGGATTTAACATAAATTCTGTTAATGAATCATTTAAAAACTCAGAAATTAAACACATAATTTTCAGTCAGCATTTAATTAAATGATATTGTGGATGACCTTCAGTTTGTAGCCAGTGCACAGACTAACTGCTGCTGAATTTGGGTGGTTGTTTCTTTCCTTGAGTGCATTATTTTTTTTATATTAGAACACCTCAGAGTGCATTATCGCTCTTGAACCATGGCACTTTCTTTTCGATATTAAAAAAAGTCCCACTGGGATGAGTTGCATCATGAAATCTATCATCCAACACCCGGAAAATAGAAGAATTGATTCGCAGAGGTGGGACTAAGACATTTTACAATATTTGCACTCAAAACTCAAGGCAAGAAAATGCACCATTATGTTGAATATATTGCAAATTTCTCTGGGTTTGAGCATTGTTAGAAGATTGGAATAATGTACACAACTCAACAAAATATGTCTTGCATTTTTTAGACATTTTAACGCAGAAATGTTACATATTATAGCTTTAACTCTTAGCTAGAAAGCAAAGAAGCATTTCCCCAAATGTTTTGAATGTTTTGTTTTGATTTTAGTAATATAATTTTGCCAACGTTATATACCATATGCACAGAAATATGTGTATAAGTCTAGACATACAGTATTTACGGTGTGTAGATAACATCTAATTTACCTCAAATAACTTCAACTATACATCTGTAAGCCATTGTTGAGACTGGAGCTGTCTTTGAAATGGAGTGGTGGGTTTTTTATGAGAGAAGGAAAAAAGAGACCACAAAAAGCTGGACCGGTGATTTTATAGCCTGTTTGCTCAACTCTCTACTGTTGTGGTTACATCCTCTTACTGGGGTGTGGTGGGGTTGGAACACGAGTCAAGATTTTTGTATGAAACGTAAACGTGCAGGGATTAAAAAAAAAAAATCTTGTGGTGTCACAGATATTGAACCTCAATAAAAATGTGGTCGAGTTAAATAGGCCTCTTAAGTTGATAGCGAGGGGGAACCGTACGAGCCCCCCCACAGCTCAGCTTCAGCTCCAACTGACCTACTTAGATCTTGCTGGACCCTCTACTCTTTCCCAGAAGCCCTTTGCGTTGACGATAACAAGTCAGTCGCTAATTGCCTTCAGCAGCCAGACTCTTCATAGGCTGTTAGTGCACCTCACTGAGAGCCTTAGGACGATGGAAACCCAATCTCTGTGTGAAACGTTAGCGACATGCTGAGATGAACCCTTTTAGGGGATGACAATAAAAGCAGAGAGACCCGCTGCACTTTCTCGCTCTCTCTTCAATCCCGCTTCCTCATTGGCTTTTAACATCTCTGCATAGCAAACATCTTGGCATTGAGAAGACTTTTTTCAGTGCTCTGACCACCACTGAAACATGGCACCAACATTAAGATTAAAGCAGCCTTAGTTGTTCATCGCCGCTACCTAATTTTCATGCATCTTACATTTACCTAATATTCCAAAGAAGTCGGGGCGTTGTGTAAAATGTAAATAAAAACAGAATGCAATGATTTGCAAAAACTTTTTGGTCTATATTCAATTAGTATTATGCTAAAAGAGGGTCAAAGGTCATGGGCATTCAATGTTGGTTTCCAGCCTTGCCTCTAGCATGCAGAGATTTCTCTGGATTCTCTGAATCTTTTAATGATATTATGGATTGTAGATGGTAAAATCCCCTAATTCATTGTAGTTTTGAATTTGTGAAAACTGGTTTTGTGGAAACTGGTTGCAGGCATCAAATTCAAAATGAGTGTATATTTACAAGAAACAATAAAGTTTATCAGTTTTAACATTAGATATCTTGTCTTTATACTGTATTATATTGAATACAAGTTGACAAGTATTCATCCTATTTTGTTTTTATTTACATTTTACACAATGTCCCAGGTACTTTGGAGAGTTGAAAGTCATTCATTGGATATCAAACTCGGGACACTGATCTGCGTTCTGATCTAAACTCCACAGCCTCAAATTACTGTGCTAAGCAGCACATGTTGAGAGATGAATAGTGCTTTCCATATCAAGTCTGCATTAGCCCGTAATACAAAGGAAACGTGTTCCAGGTTCCAAGTCTAAAATACTGCTGGACTGAAGAAATGTATTAGCCACCTCATTCATGGTGAAATAAGCAAACATAAAGATGACACCTACCAATATAAGCCACCGTAATCCACCAGGTTCTGAAAAAAACACATTAAAAGCACATAGCAAACCCTAACAAAAAGTAGCATCTTTGTTTTGGGACACAAAATAGTAAACTTGCAAACTCTTAGGCCAGGCTCACAGCACTATCTGCAGCACATGTGTATGCCAAAAGCCATAATCCAACAGAGGACATCATTTTACATCAAGTTACATTACACAATCTAAACAACATTTCCAGATAGAGAAAACTCTGGCTGGATGTGTATCAACATCGACTGACACATATAGTATCAGTATCAGCAGATATCCAAATTCCGGAATCGGATTGGAACTGAAAAAAGTGGATTGGTGCAGCTCTACCTACTATAGTAAATATCCTAATAATTTTAGTTCATAATCTCTAAAGGCTGTTTTGATATTGTATTGTATTATACTGTGATTTTTGTCTTAGTTGGCTGAACTGCTGCCGTCATGTTCATGCTGTTAAAGCTCTCTGAACCAGTGCTCACAAGCCCCAAACTCTTCTCCAGCTTACTTGCTGCCATATAAGGTACCATCTTCCAGCACAGACTCACCACAGCATGTGATGCTGCAGCGGGGAGGCGTGATGCCAATCTGCATGAAAGAGACAGAGAAAGCCGCTCTCGGCTTTGATTCTTCGATGTAATATCTGTCATTAAGGCTGCCCTGCCACCTGTACCTTCCCCAGACGCTGCCCCACAGCAAATTCATGAGCCCATTGTTGTGGATCATTCCCTCTCATTTACATGACCCACTTTGAAGTTACATTTGGCAGCAGCCTGAGGTCATGTGTCCACCGGGTACCTCTTTTTATCCACTAAACAGATGCACATGGGAGCGCCTGTGGTGGTTCTTTTTGCTCATAAGTGACTAATAAAAACAGGGTTGAAGCCATTGCTGTTTTTTGAATTGATGAAATATGTTAAGCAGTAGTTCTTGCTGCTCTAAGCGCCAAAAACATGCCAAGTGATCCTCACAGTCAGATTAATATAACAGCATACCTTTGTTTGATTCCAAACAAAAAACACAGCCAGAAATGTAGAGTAAATTCACCACTGAGCCAAATACAAAAAAGGTCTGTATTGCTTAACATGAATAGAACTGGGAGTTGTATATTAACTTCCTCCACTCTCGCTGTGTCAGTTAATCCCTTGTGGTTTAAAGGGAGACTTAATGTGCAGCAACATCAGGCTAGTGCTCATGTATCATGAGCCTGTGACTCATGATGAGATCAAGATAAACAATAAAACTGAGGTGAAAACAAAAATACTGTCATACAGTCTTCTCTCTGGTATGTTCCTCTCCTTTTTTACCATAATGTCATAATCCTTATAAAAGTTCAGACTATAAAGTCTCTGTTTGAACATGATGCAGGAGGGCAGGGGGTTGCATTGGGGAGAGACAATGTTGGGGTAACATTCATGTTTGTTTTAGAGCAACATTTACCTCGAGATCGCTAACACTACCTAACATTAGCTGCTGTAAGCCAGTGGTCATTCCAGACCAAGTAAGTAGGACCATATCATTTATTTTGCTCAATAACAGTACAAATACATCAAGAGAAAGAAACTGAAACAAATTGACCCTTCGCTAAGCCCCACCTCCAACAGCAACTGTCCAATCATAGCTTAGCAACCGTAACTAGAGCTGAAAACTCACATCAACTTACGTGTTGACGTGGTGTGCAGGAGGCTCAGAGAGGAGCGATACTCAGCGTTTCATGAGTCTGGACGTAGCCGTCTTTTCTGTAGTCTCTCAAAAACGTGAAACACAGGAGCACACGTGTGGTGAATGGATTAAACTCTGTCTTCATCTGCTCTAACATAAGCTGCAAACATTAGCATGACTGGCTAACTAACACTAGTTTCTTGTGGCGATTGCGGTCCGGTTCATCTGGCTAGGTGACCTGTTTCCAAGTCCGCTGCACTAACCTAGTCCCTGTGGTTCCTTTTCCCATGTTAATGAGTGTATTTCTGTCATCATGTAGATATACCTGCCGTATTTCACCATCCGACCGACGTTTGCTGAGATGTAAGCTAGCTTTAGCCTCAGTCTTTTAGCGTTAATGACCATGTGTGCAGCTGTCAGGTAATTTTACACATGGTTCTTGTTTTAGCAGTAGTTAGCAGTAGCTTACATCATCCAGCTACACTTATAAAATCTGCTTGTGAGTCATTATTTTAGCCGACTAAATCCTCGGTTGTCAGCTAGAAATGAGAAGCTGCTTATGTGTATGTCTCTATGGATTGAAAGAACTCATGTTTCAACAGCAAGCCCCCATTTCAGTGGAATATTTGCCACCGTTATCACTGTAAACGGCATATATGCAGTGTGAGAATGGAAAGTTTGGCAGGCTTAGTAACAGTTATTAAGGAGGGCGGGGCTTTGTGAAGGGTCATGAGAGTTTTAAAAAACCCCAGAGGCTTATAAAAGTCTGTAGCTGAGCCCCTCTGTATCTGTCCATCCATACATCCATCGTTCATAACCACTTATCCTTGATGGGTCGCGGGGGGCTGGAGCCTATCCCAGCTGACACTGGGCAAGAGGCAGGGTACACCCTGGACAAGTCGCCGCCTTATCACAGGGCTGACACACAGAGACAGACAACCACTCACACCTACATTCAATTTTGAGTTAACAATTAGTTATGCAACGTGTTTTTGGACTGTGGGAGGAAGCCGGAGTATCCGGAGAGAACCCACACGGACACGAGGAGAACATGGAAAGGTCCTGCCCCAGTCACAAACTCCTCAGCCCCTAAGCCAGCTGGGAGATTCAAACTCAGATTTTTCCAAAACGTGGCAACTCACACCTAAACAATCTAGATGGACAGATAGCACTGCTGTATTTTTTGATTTTGGGTTGAACTGCCCCTTTAAGTATCCAACTTTTTATTTATAAGAGAAAAATTGTGTTTTTCTCCTTTGAAAAGTTACATGTTCTCACTTGAAACGTTGACCCTGGCTCCTGACCGTCTTATGTGCTGTTTTCTTTTTGATATTTCCTCGGGGAGTTTTATCTCACAGTAGGTGACTGAAGATAATTCAGCCCACTGACTCAACCACTGATTTGTTATCTGGGCACATATGCTCACCACTTTACACTTGGACCCAGAGATTAGGTGCGTTCATGAGGAATAGTGATGCGTTCCAGAGATCTTTGTAGCTCAGGGGATTAGGCGTCACCTACAGCGCCTTTCGTAGCCTATGTCTTTAAAAGTGTCTTGGATGAGTGTGGCAAGCTGAGAGCCTCTTGAGCTGGAAGTTATCAACCTGCTTGTGACATTCGGCAGCCACGACAGTCCACCGTCAAAAATGTCAGAATGAATGATCACCTGCTGACATGATGACACCCAACAGAAGACTGCCAAACAAACTGCCCGTTTGCTACCCACAAGCCCCTGCAAAGTCATAAACACTGCAATTTACACAATTGGACAAATTAGGCAGTTAAATTTGAAGGGGTCTGTTGTTTGTGAAAGAACAAGGGGCGGTTTTTCAGGGTTGCCGGACCATGTGTGGTTTGGGTCGGGCAGGGCAACATCTGTTCAGCAGGCGCATGACCTCAGCGCTGTCCACGCTCCTTTCTGCTGCAGTCATGGCAGCTCACAGGCAGTTGCCTGTATGTTATCCGTACCCTTTTTTGGCTGGTATTTGCACATGACATGGGGCATCTGGGTAGAAGTTGCTCAAGACGAATGATTTGGTTTGGTACTTGCTGCAGACATTTTACTGACCCAGCTGCCCGTCATGCCTCCTGTTGCCTTGTGGTATTTAGCATCTGTCTTGGATTTCAACATTTAGTGCCTCAGTGGATCATTTCACTGCTGTACAAGGTGGTAGTGATTAGCAGCAAATACTTCTCTGTGGTGCACATGAATGGTCCACTGTACTTCAGACCTCTCAATTGCATCAGTATGTGAATCAACCAAGCTTATCACGTAAAAATTCAGAAGTAGTCAACAAAAAAATCTGCCCTGTAACTACAAATCAAATCACTACAGTCTGTTCCCTCTTAACATTGGTACACAAAACTGAATGACTTGACCTCATATAACTCTAATGTGTCAACTTACTCCTCGCCAGACACTTTTTTTTGCACATATTCCCCCAGTACGCACACATTACACTCCAGGAGTGATGTAACAGATATTTCTATGTTGTATTTCATCCAGGTCTTGGTTTGTCAAGGTTTTCCTCATTGAAAGTAAAAGAGGTGAAGCAATAAAAGAAGAACTTTGTGTGACAGAAAAAACATCTATTTTCAGATGAAAGGAAACCACACAATAAGAGGCTCCATCTGGGCTAGAACGATTTTATCAACAGCTTTTTCGGTTTGGTCACTCAGGGCCAAAAATAAAAAGGGGACGACCATCTGTAGAACAAGGTCAGTATGAAAACAAATATAATAAGCATTTGTGGAGAGGAAAAGTTCACTAAGGTTAATTTTGGCGTAGATCTGTAAACACTTATCAGAACATTTAATTTCTTATTTTAATTCCTTCATTGGCTGCTTGTAATGCATATTATAAAATATGAAATAATCACAATAACAATGAAATACATTGTATTCAAGAACTATTTTCCATAATCATTATCATGATTGATGTATAAAGTCTCTAGTATTACTTTTCTATACTGGCATGTTTCCTTCTAAACTTCAATTATCTTGAATGTTCAACTACTTTCATCCCTTACTCTTCATATAACGGTTCAACTACTTTCATCTTTTACTCTTCCGAGGACAGTCCAGCTACTTTCATCCCTTACTATTCACATGACAGTTCATCTACATTCTTTTAGTCTTCAGATGACAGTTGAACTACTTTTTTAATCATCAAATGACTAATTCAACTACTTTCATCTCTTTTCACTACTTGGCTACAACTACTTAGCTTTACTCTTCAAATAAAGAAGAACAGTTTAACTGCTTTTTTACCTTGCTCTTCAATCACATCAGTTCAACTACTTTCATCTTTTACTCTTCACAAGAAAATTCGACTGCTTTCTTTTACGCTTCCAATGACAGTGGAACTACCTTCATCCCTTACTCCTAACATGACAGTCCAGCTACTTTCATCTCTTATTCTTCATAGGACAGTTTAACTACTTTCTTTTATTCTTCAAATGACAATTCAGCTGCTTTCATCCTTGATCTTCACATGATACACAGTTCAACCATCATCGAGCATCATTTCAGTTGATTCTTACTCTTTAGCTGGAGGTTGAACTACTCGATTTAATATTTTAACTGTCAACTCGTCACTGCTTTCATACACTCATTCCACTTTTTACAGTGCACTACTAAACCAGAACTTAAACCAAAATTACTAATGCACTGTTTACACTTCAACTGACATTTCAACTTTAATCTCAAATTCTTCAAGCAACAATACAACCTGCACATCATGTAGCAGTTTAGGTGCTTACACGCTAATATTTCAATGGCTTTCATGGCTTAGACATGTACGGGCATTTCAGCTGCGTTCTTCTCTTAAGCTGACGGTTAAGTTGCTTTCAGCTTTTATTCAAAAACTGTTCTACCACAACTACTAATCAAACATCCCACTTACTTGCCTTCAGGGCTTAAACTTGATACTGAAATTTCTAATGCTGTCAGTCTTCAAATGAAAGTCTTCAAATGAAGCCTTTTTTGAAAGTTTTTTTTTTCCTATGCTTTAACTGCACTTTAACTGACAAGTCAAACTATTTAAGTGCTTTAACTTAAACTGACCTTCAACTGACACTCTTTCTAGTTAATTTGTGGCCCAGAAAAAGTTGCAAATTGTAGCTGTAGAGCAGCTCAACTGGTCCTTCCAAGTTCTTTTTGCCCAAGGACAAAAGGTCCTGTTTACAGTTTGACTCATGACCAAACAAAAGGCACCTTAACCACCTGAACCTCAGTGACACGGGTTAGTCCAAAGCTAAAAATACTCGTGAAGATTCCAGATGAGCTACTGTCAAGTGGTGTTTACTGTACTGTCCACAGGTTCACATGGCTTGGCAGTCAGGATGGAGTGCATGTACTGGAGCACTGCAGGGATAAATGAGGCTTGCTTGTAAATTGCTGTGGCTAAGCTAAACCAGCGCCTTGCACCACAGTGCTTTTTGTCAGGTACGAGATATTATTAATCCAAGTCAAAGACTGTGTTGGATGAAGTGCCGTTTTCATATAAATAAAATTGTCATTTGGCAGAGGTGCTTTGACAGAACAGTGATCAAGCACTTATTAATGGAAATATTTAATTATAGTGTGCTTGGATTACTGTAAATAAATTGGTAGCAGTGAGCAGTTGGACTGAATATGGTTGGCAGACACTCAAACTCAAACAACAGAAGAACTAGCTCAGCAAGGAGACATGGTAGAACCTAATCACAGCCATACTGTCTTCTGTATTTCTGTTGCTACAAACAGGTTTGGCTGAAACTATTCCTGAGATGAGAAGAATCCGCTCTGGAGGCAGTTGCCCCATGTATCACTTCCTGTTTTCCTTTCCCAGGGCAAGAGCTGCTCCAAGACAAGTGTCTGAATGTATTACCGTGATGGTAACCATGGCGCTGTGAAAGGCCTCCTGTCCTGGCTTCTGGGCCTGTGCCCCGCACCAGCCACTTCATCCATTACTGCCCAATGACAGTGGTTGTTAGCACTCCTCTTACCCAGAACCAGCCAATCAGAGATGGCGTGGAATGCTCGGCTCTTGCCAAAATCTTGCCCACTCTCTGGTTTTATCTGGTCGCAGCAAAAGTCAACGCAGGCCCCCGTGTTTGGGATGGGATTTTCTTTGAAGAGATGCAATGATGGAGGATGTGTGTGTGTGTGTGTGTTGCAGTGTGCATTTTGGGTGTGTTGTGTATTTGGGAGTCTTTTCAGCAAGGCATGTACTGCTGAGCACACAGATGTTTCTTTCAGAGGTGGGGATCAGTAGAGAAGAGCTGAGAAAAGGAAGCGAGCCAAGTGCATGTCCTTGAGGCACATTGAGTGTGAGTGGCGCCTCGTTGTCCCCTAAATAAGATTACGGCATTTACTCGCCCCCTGCTCTTCCTCTGAGAGTGCAACACAATAAATAAAAGAGGTGGGCGTTTCTCTCTCTCTCTCTCTCTCTCTCTCTCTCTCTTGGCAAAAAAAAAACCCAGTTGCGTTACGTTGGCACATTCTTTTCAAAACCAACTCACACCCCCATACAGAGTTGACATGGGCCACAGCGCTGGATGAAAGGGAAATTATCTCTGGGAGAATATTGCTGATAATATTTCCTTTTCATGTAGATGAAAGCACATGTAAAGCTTGGTAAAGCAGGCTTAAAGTCTCAAATGATGATCACAGTATGAGAATGTGTAGATAGCAACTGACTTCACTTGCTATGCAATTGGCAGGCACTGGGTTGAGTATAGGGTCAGCTGGAGGATTTGTTTTCATCCCCATCAATGTTGGTGTTTTTGAAGGCTGATCTATACAAAGCGAAGCAGCTTAATGCAGGTTTGTGTTGCTGTGAGGCTGTCACAGCATCGGCTAATGATCCGCTCTCTGACATTCAAACTCCTTATTGTGCTAGCAACATTTTTTGTGCAAATCAAAAAGTACGAATTAAGACAAAATATTGAAAATTACCCTTAAGTTTCCAGTGTAGGTCTAAATTTCTGCTATTTGGTCTTTAAGATCGTGGTACCTCTGGCTTTTACTCTTTACACCTGCATTAATTCATTATTTCAATGATTCTTGAGTCCTTAATGACCTCACAGGAGGTTAAATAGTTGGAACTCCAATACCTGGGGGGTTGAAAATGTCTTTAAGAACCTCATGCAAATCCAATTGCCTTTCAGTGGCTCCTAGAGATACCACGACCTGGATGACTGAGAATTGTCACTGCCACATCCTTGCATTAATTGATTTTTTTGGCTATTTTTGGCCACTTGGGGGCAGTGCTCAATACTGACACAATATTACATTTAAAGCTGATCTGCTAACATGTTACCAAACAGTTGTCCAACATTTTCTCTACTTTTAGCTCTGTTTTTGGTCTCTACCAGCTCCAGAGGCTCTTAAGCTCCTAAATGTGCTGTTATGTTCACCAACTATATGCCTCTCTGCTGGTTGGTATGGGGCAGGTAGCACACAATGGGTTTATCAGAGCTTCTTCACAGCTATCTACCGCCACCCCTGGAAACAAAACGGTAAAGTTGCAGGCTGTAAAACCAAAACATAAAGCTGGAAGATGCTCTACTCTGCTCAATGCTGAGCAGTGTCCCAAAATAAACTTTTTTTTGTCCATCAGCCAAAAGTGAATGTTTCAGATTTTACCAGCTACTCAGTAGGTCACCATTGGTTCTTAGGGTGGTGAGTGTAGGTACTTGCATATTTTACCAGCATTTGGTGCTACTTTTGGTCCCTGGAGCCATGACACATTTTCATTTGGCTCATTTCTAATAAAGAAATATTGACTAGAGCAGCTTTAAAGTTCTAGGTTGATCCACAACATCAATTATCAAGCATGAAAACAATGTCAAAGTCACAATGACCCATTGTTCAGATTAGGCAGGGGATAAAATTAACTGTGATGTGGAGCATTTGGTTTGCATTTGTAACATTGAATTTTTTTTGTGTGATCAAGCTATTTGTATTTATTTACCTTGCCAGTCCAGAATTTAATCCATCGACCCTCCGGTCACAAACCGTTTTCTTTCATTAGCCGACTGCCATGTGCTATTAGCCATGTGCTGCACATGTGTGCAGGGCTTCACTCCAAAATGTAATAAATCCTCTTGAGAAGGAATCTGTTCCCCCAGTGACAGTGAGAAATATTTGAATCGCATAGATCATTCTGTTAACCCAAAATAAACGAAACATCTTGAGATCACTTTGATAAAATCACTTCTATAGCATGAAAGAAAGAAGACTATAGTGGCTGACTGAAGACTATAGGTTGAAAAGTGCTGTAAAGGCTGATTTTTTAATATGGTAATGAGCTCTTTAGATCTAGTCTGTTGAGTGTGATACACATTTGCAATGATTTTGAGTCAGATTCTCCAGCCAAAAGCTGTATTAACACACACTGCGTTTTTTGTGTTCTCAGTGGCAGCATGCTGTGGTCAAAGCTGAACTCCTGGCCTCAGTTTGGCGTTTTCATTTGATTGTGTTTTTCCTTCGAGTAACATTTCATTGTAAAACAACAGCATTCCTTTTATGCAGTGTTAAGAGGGAGTGAATGATTGAATCTGGTCCATTGCTGGCTCAGGTTTAGAGTACACACAGATGAATGAAATGGAGCCATGTTCTCTTTGTAGTGTTGTCTTTGGTAGTCGACCACGTCATGTCAGATTGAATTTTTGTTTTTCCTCTGAGAGTCAGCAGGCTGCTTGTTTAGGGCCCATTAAATCCGCTACATCAGTGTCACTCCTCATACTTAAAAGTGATGTGAAGACCAACAAATGGCAGCGTTTCATGTCTGAGGTCAACTGGCTGCTGTTTAGCATCCCCCCAGGGCTTTGTGTACCTGGAGTTTACGATGATGCAGCCTCAGGCTTGGACCCTGTCTGGAAACATGGGATATGTATGAGCCAGCAGCATGTTAGACTGACTGAACCGACTCTCCGTGAGCCATGCAGCCCACAGCAACAGTGTCCCACCACTTACCCTCTGAGGAAACATGGAGAGCAGGATTAGAGTGAAGCTGGGTAACTGACAGAAAGCTAGGTTTTATGGTGCAGTGTGTCTTCAGCACCACAGCCACAGTCAGGAACAGCCTCTTATGCATTCAACACACTATTATTTTATTCTTAGCCAAAATTGTTTGACTGTTCTATGCAGACATGTTGACTGCACATGTAGCCCTCTTGTCCTTCATGAGACAATTATTTTTAAGTTCCTTTGTTGTAATAAAACATGTCTTAAAAGTTAGATTAAATTATGTTTTTAGTATGTGTACGACGTTCAACATCTTAGTTTAGCATGTTAGCATATCAACAGTTTTTAATTTGCACTAAGGACAAAGAAGGATCCCATGTAGTCAGGGTACTATATGCCCAAGGCCCCCGGGTTGTGGGTTGGGGTAGGGTTTTCACCCCAAACAGAATAGAAGCATTAATATGTGTTAATGGAATATTGAACTCGGGGGACATAGGACCATGGGAACATACTGTAGTACCCTAGAAACCTAGGATTCTAGAAACTGCTTCAGAAAATTGGAAAATTGGAAACATACGATTCTGGGAACATAGCACCCTGGGAACATAGGACTCTGGGAACTTAAGACCATAGGAACATAGGAAATTGGGAACCTAGAACCTTGGGAACATAGGATCCTTGTAATATAGAATCCTGGGAACATAAGACTCAGAGAACTTTAGACCTTGGGAACATAGGGTCTCGTGGAACCACGGACCGTGGGAACTAAGCATCCTGGGAACATAGGACCTTGGGGACATACAACCCTGGGAATCTAAGACTGTCAAAACATAGGACTCTAGGGAATCTAGGACTGAGGAATTTGGAACATAGGACCCTGGGAACATTGGATTCTGGGAACAGAGGGCTGCGGGAACATAGCATTCAAGGAACATAGCCACCAAGGACATTGGGAACATAGGACCTTACGAGCTTAGGCACCAAGGACCTTGGGAACATGGGATCCTGTGAACTTAAGACTCTGGGAACATAGGGCCCCAGTAATATAGGAACCTAGGAACATCGGACCCTGGGAATATAGGACCTTGAGAACTTAGGACACTGGAAACATAGGTACACTTTTTTTGGACAATTTTGGACTACAGTAACTATATTTTAATAAAAGACACTAGAATGAACATCAGTTGAATTTTGCAAAAACAGATAACACTGATTTTTTCACAGCTTGATAAGAAACATTTTGTGAAAACATAATCATTAATGTGACAGAAGAGCAGTTTGTTTCAGGAATAAGGTCAGAAGCACAAACATTAATAGATTTTTCGACTGCAGTGACAATCATCAGCAGGAAAATTTAATTGTCCCTCTCTGGTCCTTGTCCATCTAGAAAGTCCATTCCCAGAAGTCGACTTTCGCCCCTCCTTCCAAGTATGTCTGGGAGTTTGACTGAGTCATTAGGTAGCTGGGCTACGGCCTTTCACAAGACTCTCACTGTCCTGGAGGCCACAGACTGGGGATAACTCAATTTGGCTTCTCTCACCAGCTCTCTCTGTCTCTCTGACTCTTGTCTTTTTCTCTCTGCTGTGCCAATGCAGAAATGTAAAATGAAGTCAACATGAGAAAATCCATTGTCAGTTGTGTCTTGGCAGTCGGAGGTACTTTTCTTGTCTTCATTTTTTTTTCATCTCTTTTGGAAAGATGTCAAGTTAGAGTGCTGGAGCCTGCGTCTGCAGCTCCAGCACATGACTTTCATGAGCCGAAAGCATGAAAACAAGCGGACATTTTTACTTTTCAAAAATATATGTATTTATGTCCGAAAGACCTTTTATTCACGGAGTCATGGAGTTAAATTACTAAGGGCAAACTTGACCTTATTCAGTATGTTGTTGTAGAACGTACCATCTAATCTCAGGTTGTGTGTTTTTTCCCTTGTGCTCCCCCAGGCGGAGTTCTCAGAGATCAACCTGGCGTCCTACGTCAACTCGGGATGTATGGTGGACATGCAGGTTAACAAAGGTGGCAGCAAAGTGGTCAGGTAAGATGCTTGAGGACGAAAAGGAGCTCGAGCCCTTTGACGCATTTGCCCACGCAATCTGTAATCTGCCTCAGTGAGCCCGCACAAAGGCTCCTGTTCTTTTCTCTCGGTGGCATTGAGCATGACTGTGTATATATAACATTGCTTGCACTCAGAGAAATCAAGGCTGTAATGTGATTATGCCATGGGAAAACAAAAAAAAGGACCTCTTACCTTAACTCAACCTTGGTGGCAAATTTGTGTGAGAGTGTTAAAAACAGGAGGATTCAAAATATTTATTCTTGTCAACTCTTCTACTGTCTTTATGTGCTGAAGAGCACTGCTCTGACCCCAGTTCTCACAGTCACAACAATGCTACCAGTAATTTCAGTAACACCAGTAATTCCCCATTAGGCCACAAGTTGCTATGCCAGCTCTTGTGCTAACCAGGAAGCTAGTTCGATGATAGTTAAGCTAGTCTGTGCACATGCACTAGAAATCAGATTACCTTTGACTCTATAACCCTTCATTAGGCCTACAGCTATTGTGGGCTGGCAATGCTGACAATTGCATGCACTTTGTACATCACCTTCATGCCAAAAATCTGTCTCAATCAAACTAAAAACACATGAGTCATTCCTATGCTATTTTGGGCGAGCTACTGAGCTTTTGGGTCATTTGGGTGCATCTGAAAAAAGAAAAAAACTTTTCATCTTGCAGTGGCAGAGGTGGCCTCTGGCCAGTAAGCAGCTCCTGTAGCGGCAGCAGTTAGACAAATGAAGCTGGGTATTTAAATAGACTGCTCTGTTATGTGAAGTTGGCACTGATCAGCTGATCCGAGTGGCAAAGATGATCTCATGCTCCTGCTCAACCTACAATATGAATATCATGAGGGCTTAAAAATAAAGTAATCAAAACCAGTATACAGTAATTAGATATCAAAGCTTTAAAGGTGCAATATTTAAGAATTTTATTCTGAAACATTCAAAAATGTAATCAAATCATTGATAGAAGGTGATCAGTTGATGTTATGTTGAAGATGTTTATGCATTGTGTTGCAGAAATATCTACTGAAGTTAGCATGCTAACCAGCAAGTCACTGGCTCAGTATAGCTGCTATTATAGCAGCTATAATGTGGTCGCTCATTGTGACAAAGCCACAGCAAGTATCACCCAACTTTGCAGTTCCACTTAGCTCTACAGAGTGCTTAGCATCTTTCAGCTCATTGTTTGGTTTTATGGCCACATTGTTACTGTTTTGGTTCGGTTTCACAGCTCTCGTCAGTGTTATTTACAGCCACAGCAGGCAGCTGCTTTTAGCTAAAAACCTCTAAAACCTGACTATCCATTATCTGCTCTGCACCAAATGAAAGACAGACAAAGCTAGCAACTAGCTGGTGAATATAGTGGAGCATTTAGCAGCTAAATAGCCAGTTATTCCCTTAGGAGTTGGTGGAGAACAAAACAGAGTTTAAAGGACAGTGAACACTGGTCTTAGATTAAGTGGACATGAATGCTTTTGCTTTTGTATATTTTAATAAATCAGATAATTGATTTCTAATGATCTTTTAACACATTTTGGACCTGTAATATTAATCCTCCTTTATTATTCATCCCTATCCAGCTTATTGTTTCCTTGTCTAGTTGTTATGTTTGCCCTTAGCTTTCTCTGTTGGACAGCCAACATAGCCATCACCTGTGTATGTGCAAACCCTCAGCTTCTTATTCTCAGAGCTTTGGACCCTCTGCATCCTGATTGGTCCATTAGATCAGCTAACTGAGTGCATACCATCCAGTGTCAGCCCACCAGTCCTCACTCCAGCCTTCTGAGGGAATAATCAGCTAATCTGTGTTTTGGCCTCGCCTCCACACGTTTTTGCTAAACAACTTTGTTATCGGTGTTGAAAGTAGCATTTGCACCAGAAGCCGCCCTGCCATGCAGCGCAGTGTGAAATCAAGCAAGAACAATCACAGTAACGGGGCTGACATTACAATGCAACCTGTTGTCAGAGTGGACACAGAGGTTGTTGTGTGGGTTGAATATGTTTTGGTGATATTGCTGTAATGATAGAGAAGCCAAATTGGCTGCAGATGGCCTGACTGCTGCCGTGTTCACACAACACTGACATTCACTGCCAAACTGTTGTGGTTCTAGCCTGTCGTTTACGACGCTGAACTTCGCTACAAATAGTATAATGGTTGTTAAAAGTTGATATCATTCATTGAGTACGACAGTTTCTCTGGATAAAAGATCAGCCAAAGAGCCCAGAGTATAAACTGATTAACATCTGTCCTTGTCATAGATTATAGCCAATGAAAGCTAATTATTTCTTTGATCCGATGTGTTTCGTTCTCAGCCAGAAGAATGTTGAGATACATCCACAGATACATGGGACAGACAAAACAAGTCTTCCAAGCACAAACCAAAAGCTCTCTGTCTGATTACATTTTTTCCTTGAGTGTGTTTGTGTGATCACACAGCTCACATGCATACGGGCACGTTCACAATGTACTGTACATTTAAAAGCAGGTTCCTGCTTTTCCACGTGTCCTCTGGGGTCTGCGTTCACAGCGCCCTGACCCCCGACCTCCACAGCAGGCTCTCTGAACACCTCTCCTCTGCTGGCTCCACGCTGCAGCGCAGCTTTCTCACAGTTCTGTGGTTTCAGGGTTGTTTATGCAGTGAGGTTTCTCACCCTTGTGTCATGTTTGCAACGCGTTACAAAAATAGAATCTACTCTGTGGTGTAAAGATATTTAATTAAATGCCATAACATCATTTCTCACTCTTTATCAGTCTTTTGTCTCTTGCAGCCAAGTTCATTTCCTCTCTTCAAAAAAACAACAACACAAAACCCAAAAAATGAAACACTTGAATAATGATTTTGGCGTCCATGTAGGGCTGTTGACACAATAGAGCAGTCGTGTGATGCCTACCGCAGTGTTGAGCTCATTACTGTCATCACCACAAATTTTATTGTGTAGGCTCAATCTCATATAACTCCATTGTGCAATACATTGTAGATCAGCGCTGTTGCACATGACGAGTCAGGAACACAGCATCTGATTAGCCGACAGACTCAACCCCAGGCATCATGGGATTGCCAGTGGCATATCAAGTTAAAATACTCGCTTCTCTGATGTCAGCGCTGCAGCCACGGTGTCCCCCTTTGAAATGTCTCTTCCAGGCATGACTGTTTTTGTATGCCTGTTTCACATTAATTAGAGTACAAATTAATGCTGAATGTTTCCTGAGTGAGTTAATTTTCAATCTTGCTGAAGTGGTCGACATCTACGGCAAAATTGAGCAATTAGTTAATGGAGTCTGGCAGGCAGTCACTTCACTCAAAGGCCAGACTGTGTTTTCAGGATAGAGGGCTTAACTTTACATTTACAAACAACTGACAGTTCAGTCAGACAGCTCACGTTTAAGAATGTTTATTGCAGCAGCAGAACATAGTTAGAGTTTGGCGCCTAGGCTCCGACCTCATCACTCCCCACAAATTATGTTTATACAGAGATATTGAGGAGTGATGAACACATATCTTGGACCCACTGTTGGAGTCTGCAGGTGGATGCTGGGGTGGTGGTGGGGCTGAATGAACAGGCAGGGACGCTGGTGCGGGGCAGCAATGACACTGACAGGCAGGGGGAGAGATGGGAGGTTTTAGCGATTTAAATAGACCACCAGATTGGAAGGGTGCGTTTGGTATGTACTACAGACTGAGACGTGTCAGGTGTGATTGCGGTGCAGCTCGAGTTGACTGCCTGACTAGCTCACAGGCGTCACTACATTTATAAACAGTTGATCAACTTACAGTGGAAGACTTCAATTTGAGATGCGTCCTGCAATCTTGCAGGGCTCCTGCAGGGCTCCTGCAGAACTCCTGCAGGGCTCCTGCAGAGCTCCTGCAGTACTCCTACAGAGCTCCTGCAGAACTCCTGCAGAGCTCCTGCAGAACTCCTGCAGCCTGCAAAGCTTCTCTGAGTCCTGGGCAGAGGGGATGGTGGGGAAACAACTCGCTTCAATCATAGACTGTATATTAAATAGGATTTCAACCTATTAAATAGTCTATGGATCCAACTAGTCCTGACTGCTGTACTCATTTGTTATGTGCGATTGCTCCTTTAATCGTACTACAATCCATATAATCATTATTTAATTATCTATATCAATCGTCACAGCCATGTGCATTGGCTGTGTGTAATTATGGTTGCCCTTGGATTACCTTGCCCGTGCAACACAGTCAGTAAAGTGACACATTTACAGCACATCTTGCAAATGAAAACTTGTGGAGCAAACATACATTTTGACATGCACACAGATTATAGATTAATGGTGTGTCTGCATCCATTTATGGTGAATTGCAGGAGTGGAACTCTGGCTGGTGCACATACATACGGTTTCAAAGTAATTGATATTTATAAAACATAACAAAGCGTATGCACAGCTTTATAAACTTGATTAAAAAAAGAATGAGCATACATAAATCTGGCTTTTTGCATACAGGGACACAGGAATTGCCTTGATGAATCAAAGCAGCAGCTAAATAAAAAGGTGCAACAAAGCCTGACTGCCACTGTGACCTCCCAAAGCAGTGGAGCTTACAGTACATGCAGTTTCTCTACCACGATGTCCGACATGCAACGTGGCACGCACTGCACAGCCTACAGTACAGCACAGCGACACGCCACAAGGTACAGTAGTTATGGCGTGTTGTTCCCTGCCTGCACTGCTGTAGTCAGCCCTTTGGCTTCTCCGCTCTCTGCTGCCAAAACCTCCAGCAAGCTGCTCGGCTCCAAGTGGGAACGCTGGTCTGGCTGAAAGACTGATCACAGCAGCCAAAGCATGATAAGCACACAGAGCAACTTTTCTCTCCTCCACCATCCTCACAGAGCTCCTCGTGTGGTTAATAAAACTTGTTGATTAATCAGCGGTAATTAATGTCAGGGAGTAGGTGTGTGGTGATTGAGGAGTTTATTGAGCTTGTTTTACTGTTGTACTCGCTGGAAGTGGTTTTGGGTCACAGCGTCAGCTAGACGGCTAAAATGTGGATGTAGAAAAGTAAATGTGAAGTGGAGGTTTTAAACTAGAGTTAAGCGTAATAAACTTCAGAATTCAATGAAAAACGTTTATTGCTCTTTGAGGATCTAATTAACACTAGCTGCTAACATTATTGTACCTAAGAGGACAATGATACCTACTCTAATACTGAATTACAATGAAACAAGCTTCATTTAATCCAAGCAAGTAGTTTTTATTACTTTAGATATATTTTGGGGGGGCTTTTATGCCTTTAATTTATAGGACAGCTGAAGACATGACAGGAAAGGGGGAAAGGGGGCATGAAATGCAGCACAGGGCCAAAGGCGGGAGTCAAACCCCACCCACGGCTGCTGCAGAGGACTCACAGCTTCCATACATGGGACGAACACTTTATCAACTGAGCTACCAGTCCACCGTGGGAGAGTTACGTTAAGAGGCAGCTGGATTTGCAAGATCACACGAGAATCCTTTGGTTTGGTGTAACAAACCATCTGACATGTCTGGTCACTACCAGCAAAGCCTGTTAGTGAATCAGACTCTTGCTAAATCTGGTCGGGAGAAAAGTGAAAACGTCCATCGTGGAAAGCCTTCAGTGCCGAACTGATTACATTTTGGTGGTTGATAATGTGTGCATGTTAGCTTCAAATGTCCACGGATGTATAAAGTTAATTTAGCATAGGTTTACTGAAAGCCACCACAGCGATTTTCACTCTCAACAAATGTACAACCCCGGTTCCAAAAAAGTTGGAATATTGCGGGCATTCAGTTGAAAGACGAGATATTTTTTGTTCGTCCCAACTTGTTTGGAATTGGGGCTGTATTTCACTTATTTTCTGTAAATGTATGAAAATATTTCAGACAAGCTGCCCAGGTTTGAGGAAGTTCAACTATACACTGAATTACACGTTCAGATGGGCGTTTTTTTGCCATGTGTGGTTCCCGACCTCACCATAGCCGGACAGCCTTGTCACATTCCTCGCCGTTCTCGGCCCCACAGATGGAGGGAGGGAGGCGGCCAGATTACATTAGCAGATCCTTGTCTGATTCCTTTTTTTTTTTCTATCCTTCTATTTAATTTTCTGTCCTGAAAGTTACCAGCCTCAGCCAGTGAGGGCCACTATGTCTTACTGTTCCAATCCCTACAGAACACATAAGACTCTCTTCCTATGGTTACCTCAGGTGACGATTTACTGCCTCGACCGCACAGAGACAATTCACACGCACACAGGCACGCAAGACGAAGCCTTAACCCCGTCTTTCCTTGACCCCTGTGAAAGCCCATTTTAATCAGTGAAGGAACTGTCTGCCTGGAGCGGACTCAAACACCTAATACCTCAGACAGGTTCATCTTGTTACCGAGCAAATAAATCCCACTCACAGACACGCTGAGTTCAGACGTGGCTTTAAGAGGCCTGAGGGTGGTTTCCCTTCAGGAGCACTGTGACTGTAATGAAAGTATACAGCGACTGTGAGGCCCACTCCACTATCCCTGCTTTTGTAATATAGCCATGAATACAAATGGCCCCGCTAATTCACTCAAACTCCTAACAACGCTCATTTCCCCTTCTGCCAGAGGTCATTTGGTGCTCTATCACTCTTGCAGCCCCTTTCCTCATTACATCTGCCTCCCGCGGGACTCTTCTCCAAATCCTCAACACAATCACTGTTAAGCAACTAAACATTCCCTAATTTGTTTTGTTAGTAGATGTGCCATAGTTACACCCTCTGCTGTTTGGATTTTTCAAATGACTCCACACGCCTTTGTCGTGTTATTTGTTGGCGTGCATCGTTTGTTTTCTACGTGACCTTCGCTGCGTTCAGCGCGGCGTGGAGATGTGCCCCGGAGTGCGATCGAAGCTGGCGGCGATCCAGAGCTTTGGCAGCCCTGACCGGGCCACCGCCCAGGATCTGAGCCGCTGCCAGGTCGCTCTGGTGCCACCGGGCCTGGAGCCACGGCCACAACCGCAGGGAGCCCTCGATCCAGGCCAGGGGACCACAACATGATGCTAGGCTACAGGGAGTCACTGTACACACAGAGAGCTCGTCAGGGTTTATTTGGACACCGTGCCGAAAGATTTAGATAAAAACCCGTTCAAAGATTGTTTGAGGAAAACTTCATAGCCTTCAAAATTCATAAAAATGTGATGTCCAACATCATTATAATTCAGTAAGTGCTTTCCAAATTTTAGTCAGTCCACCTTTGATCAAACTTTACTAAAACATTTCAATTTGATTCCTACCGTCAGCCAAGTTAATCTCAGTCCACCAATTAAAACAAACACAAATGTTGATGCTCACAGAATTTGACTAAGTCTACAGAGGAGGTTTTTGGAAAATCCCTCTCCAGTTGTTCCTGATTGATGATGTTTATCATTTAACAAAAGCATACAAAGTTTTCATTAGCATGGCGCCAAAGTAAGTATTAGATTAAACCCCAAAGCTAATAACTTTGTTTAATGTTTAACAGGACTAAACATTTTGTGACATGAAAGTAAGAGTGCTCTGCTGCAGCGCTGCCAAAAAGAATGACAAGACAGTCGCTCTCATGTGTAAATGATCAATTTATTTGCTTTGGATTTACAACAGTTTAAAGTTGCACAAGTTAAGATTTTAATGTAATAATACCACAGCTTTGTTTGCCTTTAAGACAAAGTAAAGTTGCAACAGACAGAACCAAGTGAGAACTCCACTGAGATTGAACTAGACTCACTTGTAGTCCAGTCTCAGAAGTGGATCAGCTTTGCACTGGAAGACAAGCTGTCTGTCTCTGTCCAACGCTAAAAAATCTGCCAACCAGCATTTAAAGCTTTCTGACATGTTATATGTTGCTACTAGGTATATGTATTTCTTGACAAATAGTTTATCTATCCTCAACGTTGTGCTGTATTCACGAGTTGTTGGCAGGATAACAAGGAAGAGCAGGGATACCTCTCATTATTCCAACTTTGGGGTGCTTACAAATGATTCCAAGATGGTGCCTCCCATTTGCTAGCTTCATTTACATAGATAAAACTAGCTAATTTTGCTTTTGCTCCTGCTTCGCTCTCTGATGTATCTGTGTTTTCCGGAAGTTACAGCAGCGAGTGACTAGTAGGAAATGCACCGTTACCTTGAATAAATCACAGATTTCTCTGGGTTTGAACATTGTTGGAGACATTTTAATGTGGAAACGTTACATATTATAGCTTTAAGTCATGAACATGAAAGTGATATCAAGCTTTTGATCTCCCAGAAGGTTTTTCGAAATGCTGAACTTTTCACCACACACAAAGAGTTTTGTGTTGGTACAAGTCTACATAACATTTTTTTGGCACTGTGAGGACTTATTTTCTGTGGTGTCTCTTCACGTAACAGGAAAGCAGAATTCTCTCTCTAAGGTGCATTTCCCTCCGATGACGGAGAGCCAGCTCAGCACAATGCACCATTGTGTACAAGCGCTGCGCTGATCCTCGGTATGTACTGTTTGACATTTGTGGCATTCCCGCTGAGTTCTACCCCGATTATCCTTATCATTGAGAGACAGACTGATGGGAGCAAGATAAGGCCCTTACCAGCCTTTGAGCCAGGCACTGGGGCCGTTATGAAGACAAATGTTCCGCGCAATTCAGGCATCCCTGTGGACTCTATTAGAAGGTCAGAGATTCTGTATGATAAATGGATCTGGAGAACAAAATGGCAGCATATTGTCTTGAGTTTGAATAGTTTTCTGCTCCTGGAATGCTGATGAAAACACCCTGTTGGCACTGTTGTACAGTACATTGTGTAATGGTCAGTCTACAACTGTCAGGCAGTGCATTCGTAACCAAATACAATTCTTTTTCTCTCTTGCATTTTATTGGCACTTTTTTGGCCAGGCAGTAGAGACTAGCTATAAACACAACACTGACATTTTATCACTTCACAAAGTCGATATGGTGCAGCATTTGATGTGTTTGTGGTTACCTGGCTGATTTAATTCCAGTATCCCTCTCCTTTTAGCTCGGTTTTGGTCTAGTAATAATTCTCTTGGGCTCATCAATGAGTGACCACTTGCACAGACAGTAGAAGTAAAAAATATTGATTGTAGATGTTTGAAGTTGAAGTGTTACATGTCCTCATAAAGATACCATGACTCACATATACATCAGGCACAGTTATGCAGTGCATTTTAAATGTTAATTGATTTTTTTAAACAAATCAAAAGTCAGTCAGTAGTATAAAATAATTCCAAATTTTTTGAATGAAATTTCACCAGTTGAGGCTTATTTCACATCTAGAAATAAGTGACAATATCAACATCAAATCAGGCAGAATCACTGGTATTACGACCCTCGAGACAAACTGTTCTCGAGAAGTTTGATTTATGTGGCAATACCCTTTTCACAGGTTTATTTGACTTGACTTTAAGAGCATCTTGTTAAGATGGATTTTTTTCCCCAGCATGTCTTTACCTGTCTTGCACAATTTACTGTTCAACAGTTGAGTGGGCTCATGATTCCACCTGGATCCATTCCCTCTTCATGTCCTAATCTATAACCCTGCTTCCCTCCTATCAGTGCCTGTTATCAGCCTTTATTGCACCACTGATAACCCATTCAAAGGGCGCATTAGCATATCGCCTGTGAAGTGATGACTGTAGGGCCCGAGTGATTTGGCTCGTAAAGCCTTGATGCGCCGCTTTAGTGTAATCCACGACCCACAGGGAGCCCTGCTTCAGCGGAATGAGTCCGAGCGAAGAGGCAGAAAAACAAAGTTAATGGGTGACAAACCTCTGTAATACTCCGCTGCTATAGGGCACTGGCTCCATTA
>JAJHUR010114428.1:0-23792 GCA_027495735.1 Lutjanus campechanus | reverse complement strand
GAATAAATTACAGATTTCTCAGTTTGAACATCTTGTTGGAAACAACTGGAATAAAGTTAGTACACAACTCAACAACGTATATAACATAGGTGTAGCGTTTTTAGCCATTCTAACCTGGAAATATTACATATTATAGCTTTAAAGCAAAAGGAAACACAAAACTGTGAACTTAACAGACATCAACTTCCTCAACAGTTGTGAATTTTCACCATAAAAGATCCAAAGAACAAAAGCGTATGTCTGAAGCATATAAAATACCTTGTCATGTTATTTATTGGTGAATAAAGTTACCTCCCAAACTCCAATCACTCCAATAATAACACCACCCGTACATACACGGGCAATTAAGGGCTGTAAAAGACGCAGACACATGCAAAAAGATATAAATAGAAAACCTTAACACTCATATACTCCAATCTGAAGTCATAAAAGTCCCCCTAGGATTATTTCTGTACCCTTCTGAACTCAGGACATCACTAAAACTGCTAAAGGAGCCGCGAGGGAGGCCACGGGGGTACCGCATGTCACGAACCATTCACCGATGTCTGTCACTAATTGGTGCCTGGTGGTCTGCGAGTGAACCGAACCTCCGAGCTTTCACACAGACATCAACATTTGTAAATAATTAAATGATAAACTGTACGCTGCTCATAGTCCATGTACATACTAATTCAGTCCCGGTGGAATGCAGGTAATTTGAGACGGTGAATAATGCCGGGGTAATTTAATTTCAAAACATGAAAAACGTGTGAACGCGCTCCAAGTCGGCCTGATTGATCTTCCTCCGTCCAGCATATGAAATTCAGCCCCTGACACCCTCGGCGGTGTGAAGTATGCAAAACAACACTTATGAATACAAAGGTTGACTATTAATTGGCACATTATACTCCCTGCTGTAACATGTAAGGGAGAGTGCTGCCAGTCTACTGAGCATTACTCACAGCAGACTGTTGTAAATTTGCACGCCCTGCAGCCATAACATTCTCCTCTTGCTCCTCACCTCTGTCTAGGGTGTAATTATCCTGTGGGGGGGGTTGTGGGATTGGTGCCATTTGTTGGATAACTTTGTGTTACCGCGCCTCATCCTGTCAAGCGCTGCGGACTTGTGGTCTTTTGAGAAGTCTGTGTTACTTTTTAAGGTGTGACGTTTTATTTAGAATGACATCTGAGTAAAAGTCGAGGCGTATTAATTTGTCAGCTGTTTCAAAGAGGCTAAATAAGGGGACGTGAGGTGAAGCCACAAGTGAAAGGAGTGATTAAAAGGCTGCAAAACAGCTGCATATTTCATTTTTCAAAATGATAGCAATTGCTCTCCGAGTCATTCCCTTCTTAAATTCTCTCCTGTTATGGCACGCTGTCAAATCACCCCTTCTCTTTCTTTCATCTGTGAGGACTCGACAGTTGTGGTCTGTGTCTGGATTTTTAAAAAATGAACTCCCTTTACTTACTCAAAAATGTCATTTATCCATTTTTGGAAAAGCTTTTCCAATTAGTTTCCCCGTCAGTGCTTCAATGTTTCAAACAATTCCGATAATTTGGTGCTCGATAAAGAAAAAAATAAATCAGTAATTTGAGAGCAAAAGTCTCAAACTGCCTTGCTTTTATCAGCTCTCGGTAATAACTCTGGAAACGCACCATTTTGTTCAAAAGTTGGAGGATGTGTCATCTTGAAATTAAACCCACACATCCATTCGGACTGATGGAATAATTGTGCAGGGGATTCTCCCGCATGAGATCAGTCTGGTGCTGTGAAAACAAAATGTGCAGAAGCTAAAACTATGAAGCGAGGAAACGTGCAGCATCTGAGTGTGTCCCATTTTATCCCACAAAGTTTTCACAGCACAGTTAGGAAAAGTGCTCTGGTACAATATGATATTTCCCCCCACATATTACAAGAAATCCTTTAACCAGGCGAGCTGACTAAGAGTTCAGTCTTATTTACAACCTGGAGGAGAAGCTGCAGGGGGGAGGGAAGGTTACAAACATCCACACATTCACATCAGGCTGCTGCTCAGTACGACCGCAGACTGTTGCTCAAGGGCATCATGCCAGTAGTAGCTGAAGGAGGGGGGAAAGTACGTCTTGTTCACGTTCCCCCGTCCAGATTTTCCAAGCTTTTTTGTTTTTTTTTCAGGAGTCAAACCAGAGACGTCCGAGACAACTGGACCATTTCTTCGCCGCCGTCAGTGCATAGGAACAGTGAACTCAAGAGTTAGCCTTTGAGACTTCTCGAGTAGAAATGAAACAATGCATAAAAATGTTCTGCTGGGTCAAAATAGCTCATTAAAAGTTATACTGGCTGGTGGAATTTCACAATAAAGAGTGAGCTAAAGATCTGTGTCCCTATTAAAGCGTTCAGAAGGAGAGCGAAACCACTGGAAGATCCAACAACAGGGAGAACTCGCCTACTTAAACTGGCGTTTAAAAGCCAAGATAAATGTAACACACGTCTACGTATTATATTTATCTTACACTCTAAGGTCCTACGTCGATGGGTGTACCCCGAGCTATGGCAGAATCACCGCAAAGGGAGAAAAACATTCAACAACATTATGCTGTGAGTAAGCGGAAACCATTATTAGAGACTGGCCTGTTCATATGGAGATAATCAGGGCAGGGCGATACTTCCACCTACTCTGTTTCTGCACTTCAGCCTCGGAGTAATGACAAGTTTATAGCAGTTTCGGCCAAACCAATAATGCCTTTCAGCTCTCAGTTCATTAGGAACGTCCAAAAGAGCCTGAAATGTGCTGGCAGGCGACTTCTGAATGTGACTGAAGTGTTTTAACGAAATGGTGGGTAGCAATGCCAAACCCTGTCCATTTCTACGCTCTAATGTGTTTCACTTGACTGCTCCACTGTCTCCAAACATAACCGATCTTAAAAGCTGACAGACAGACAGTATAAAACTTGTTGTAATGACTGTTTAAATTGTTTTTATTGACAGATGTCACGGAGGATATTTAAATCTTGAGGACCTACAAAGGAAACCCAAGATAATGAACATTACTTCTCAGTATTTTTGAGCTAGTAGTGTTGGCTAAGCTTCAGGAGAGCCCTGTGTTTGGACAGATAAATATCTCTCTCCTTCAGAGATGCCAGGTGTTGCATTCACCTGGACATCTTAAGCATGTTCCACACAACACACTCCTGCAGATTTGCGGCCCCTCGCTGGGAGTGGAGAGCAGTTTTTAGACTGAAGCTCCAGCTGACCCATGACTCAGACATTAAGCTGCTCTCATAACTAGCCTATAGCCTGTAAAGGATGTAACTGAAGTGGGCAACGGCTTTAAACATTTAAAGTTAAGTAGTAAAATCTTTTACAGGAATTGTTTGAAATGGTAACCTGAACATCTGCATGTTTGCCTCAATAAAAAAATAAGTGTCTGCCTCAGTTTTTTCCACTGCTGCTATCTGGATTTACCGTTCATCTATTATGTATTTCTATTTTTTCTCCAGTTCTGAAATTGCTGGTTGTGTTTTGGAAACACAATGACATGTTTATCCCCCCATGAGGATCATTATGTTTGTCTGATGCAGATTTACATACAAAACAGGAAGAGAACATGTAAGCGTTGTAGTTTAATGGATGAACCACATGTTGACATTATGCATAACAGTACAGAGCAACTGAGCGCTACAAAATAAAAGCCGACAGCTGATCAGTAAAATATGCATATGATTCATACAGACTGTAGTATATCGTAGAGCTGCAGCGATTAATCCCTTAATCAATTATTAAATTAATCGTCAACTATTTAGATGGTCGAGCATTCAGTTTGAGTCATCTTTTAAGGGGAAAAAAAACATAATTCTCTGATTTCAGCATCTTAAATTTGAATATTTTTTGGTTTCTTTACTCCTCTGTGACAGGAAACTGAATATCTTTGAGTTATGGACAAAATGAGACACTTGCAGATGTCATCTTAGGCTTTGGGAAAGACTAATTGACATTTTCTGACATTTTGAAAACAAGCAACTATTAATTGATTAATTGAGAAAATAATCAACAGATTAGTCGGCCATGAAAATAAGCAGACTTGGGTCACAGTCATCGACCACTGAGCCCTCTACCATCACAACGCCATGATTTAAAAGGATTTGAGGTGGTGTTTCCCATCAGAGTTGCAGTAAAAGAGGAGAGAGGAAACAAAAAGAAGCTGTTGCGACGTTACATCTCCACGTCCAGTTTTAAATTTTCTTATCAAGATAAACCCAAGACGCTTGGATACGCTGGTGGCAGGTGTGTTTTCCTGCAGGCTGCTATTAGTGCGTTTCCTTCAATTATACCGTTGTTATATGCATTAGTATTTTTTCTTAACTTAGCTTCCTCATGCCGGACACTCCCCTGGCAGGGATGTGAGAGTTAATCTGCCTGCTTCCTTCACTGGAAACTTTCCTGAACTGAGTGAGACAGCTGGAGGTTGCAGTCAGTGGTGAGTTCTTCTGCTATGGGACAGCCATATCCCAATACTTATCAATTACATCCTTTCTATCACTACCACAACAGTTCATTTTGTACATTCATTCATCTTTCCAGATATCTATAAGCACTACTGCACTTTTCAGGGCTGAAAAATTAATCGAATCTTTGTCAAAATAGCGATATGGTCCACTGCAATTTTTAAAACGCAGGATACGATATTTGTTAAAGGCAAATGTGTCAAAATACCACTTTAAATTAATATTGTGGAACTGCAGAGGTGCCCCAGCCATCATTCCCTGGACTTAAAAAAACATCTTTGTTTAGTACAGATCCTTGAAAAAAATAACACAACATAATCGTCTTAATTAGTTTTTCAATGAAAACGAGAATAATGATGTAAAAATTATCACTCTCTCCAATATCGCAAATCATATTGCAATATCAGGCAAAATAATTGCAATTAGACATTTCTTCTAAATTGTTTAACCTTAGTACTACGTGTATTTGGTTAGACGCGAAACTGTATTTTGTTGTGCTGTTACTGCGCGCAGTGACAAAGTTGAATCTAACCTTCAGTAATTCAAAACTAAGAGGTGACACTTAAATGCATCACACTGTAGCATGTAGCGTTTATCATGTAGCTTTGACAAAGTAGTTTGTCACTCGGCGTGAAGTCAGCTGACCAGAAAGCAGCCCTCCCTCACATGATGAGTCACAACACTAATGTTGATTCGACCCACGATGCAGCGGCTGCCGGAGCTGTTAGAGGTTAATGCAAAAGAACAATCACATAGTGCAACAGTAACATCCATAAATAATCAGATCTACTACTGGGAGGAAGCCTCTCAGTAGTGGTGAGCACAGGAAACACTAGCACCACTTGTGACAAGAGAGATTTACTCCCCTTAGAACAATGCTCACCATCCATTTACGAGGCAGGAAGTTTTGGTTTAGCGGAGCACTCTCTGGAGTGAATATTCTCGGCTACGCAGCCAGCCACAGGGATTTGGTTAAACGTCTGTGTAAAACGATGTTTCCTTAAATAAAATCGGGAATTAAAATCTCCTCCACAACACAGCTGTCAAAACAACAAACTGCCAAAATTTACTTGTCACATGGCATGACCGTGATGAGAAAGAAAGGCATGTGTGCTGCAGCACAGCACGAGGCAGAGCAGAACTCATTACAATCTCCATGTCTCATCTACTGCTATTTACACACAAGTGCTTCCCTGCTTCAGGAAAAAAAAAAAAACTCTGAGGGCAGACCATTTCTTATTCAGAGTGAGAAATTGTCACATTAAAATATTTATCCATGCTTAATCTTCCGCATTTCGTCCATCATGTGAATTATCTTCTAAAAGGCGCGCAATGTCGCAAACAAACTACACACTGGGATCCATAAATCTGAGCCCTCTGTCACCAGAGTCCATTTCTGATTACTAAACCAGTCGGGGCCTCTGGCCAATTAAAACTCTCCGTTTGTGAACATTCCAAAACGCTGTCATCCATGAACATTTACCCAGAAGCCCCTGGGGAGATTCCACAACATTGCCCTGGCCTCTCGCTCTGTCTGTTTCCCCTCTCCCGTCCCGGCCCTGCATCTCCGGCTTTGTCTCCCCACACAAAAGCTCCCTGCCTACACCACTTCCCAGGTCACTGCTTTGTCAGGGTTTCAACTCGCTCCTGCGCTTCCCCGAGTACATTTAACAAGTCAGAAAACCAAATTCCAACCGCCGGGGCCGCTCTCAGAAGATCACCTGCTGCACAATTTATGTGAAACCTCTTGTAATGTGAAGGACTGCGTTTGACTCTCTGACCTCTGCATGCAAAACAGTGTGAGGTAAATATAGCTTCTGATTACAGATTGTGTATGTGGCATGAAATTATTTCCATAAAGTCTCTTGATAGCAGGGTGGAAATTTGGGAGGAAGTTGCAGGCTGTTGGTTCAGCTGTGTTGGACGAGGCTCACGTGTAGCTCTGCAACGATTAGTCAGTTAAACGATCGAAAGAAAATAGGCTGCCAACCATTTGGATAATCGATTTTCCCAAACAAGAATGACAAACATTTGCTTGTTTCAGCTTTTTAAATGTGAGCATTTGGGTTTTGGACTGTTGACTGAACATAGGAGGCATTCTGAAAGCATCACTTTGAGCTGTCGTATATTGTGATTAAAATTTTTGACCATTTATAGACTAAATGACTAATTGATTAATAATGAAAATAATCCTTAATTGCAGCCTTACTCAGGGGTTTGCTAAAATCTCTAAAGAACTAGGGGTGTTACAATTCCCCAAATCAATCAATTTTACTTTTAATTTTAAAGTCACGATTCGATTTTCGATTTAAAGTTTTTTGTTTCAGCACTGACGGGTATGCCACTGTTAGACCAACAAGTTCTCACGTGCACAAAGCCACCAGCTCCCATTTTGGGAAGGTGGACTTGTGGGAAACACGAACCCCGATATGTGACGTAGACTAGAGACTAGAGGTGAGTCTCTTCCTGGTGTCGGCACATTGCTGCATCCTATACGAGGTAGTCTAACTTACTTGAAGGAGTTGTTTCGAAGTTAAAAAACTCCAATAAGGTGACAACACTACAAAGAACTACATTTCACCACCAAGAAAATGAAGGACGAGAAGACTTTTTAGACACAAAGGCGGGTGAAGTGGAACAGTTACAAGGACTTGGGGGTTATTCATGTTGACAAGTTAATCTGCTTTCTGTGTTAATTAGCCAAAAAAAAGCCACACGTTTTACAGTGGGCATTGTGTAATCTTACCACAGTACAACATGTCATACTTGACAGTAAACATTTGGCCCAAAAACAAGCACTGAGGTTTGCAATAGGTCAAGAAATACACAAACAACGCGGCAGAGAAATGAGATCACAAAAATAAAAAGGTCAAACCAACCCTTGAGCAACTTATGCGAGAAAGCTGGAGGCCACGCTTCACGTTAACACAGTTATGGGGAATTCATACTTCAAACAGAAGTGGTTTTGTTTCGAGTTTGAATTTGGGCCATTTTCATAGCGTGCTCCACGCAAACTTTCTGCAACTTGTTTGACTTCCTTCTGGTAAATACAGCAACCACTGGTGACTGGCTCGACTGCCACTCAGATATGTGAAAGCCTCACCGGTGGTTTTGACATGAGTGCCAGTGTCAAAACTTGTATATTCTACCGATTCACACATGAAGGAAAGACACAAAACATTTACACGTAAATTAAGAAACTTTCCTTCCTACCATCAGTCTGGTGGGAATCTTTTCCCAACAACCAGACGATCTATCAGGGGGAAGCTGGAAGCAATGATTCACCTGAACAACTGGTCTAATCTTTCACCTTTTCCACATCTTTCTCTCTGCTTATGAGCCTTTTGATGAGCCGCAGAGTTGCGGTGTTTGATCTGGTGCTTTTAAAACAGATTCCACCTTGACGCTTTAGCCTGGTCTGTGTGTGTGAGAGTGTGCGTGTGTGCGTGTGAGTGAAAGAGAGTGCGAGACTGTGTTATGTTTAAGATTTGCAGAGACAGGCAGAGGTTTTGCAGACAAATGGAGAGGACAAGTTACAGCACAGCGTGATTATCACAAGGGAAAAGAAGAGGAGGAGAAAAAAAAAAAGGAGGCACAAAAGATCTTCCTGGCTTGTCCCTCTACACCAGCCCTCCGTCTTTCCACTGACTCATGGCACACAAATGAAAACAGACTTTAAAGGAGAGGATGAAAAACACTCTTTACTTTAGCCCAAGTGCTTTACCATGGGACCCTGCACAAACACTGTTGTGCTGTCAGAGAAATGGACTACTGTTGAGCGTACAAATAGGTCCTCTTTAAGATGTGCTTCACACTCTGCTTGAGAGCGCCGCACTACACCATCTAAGGAGGCTTTACGCTTAATAACGGCCTTTGTGGCGTGGTTGTATCCATTTTGGGCGTGCATGTTTGACATAACAAATCACGACACCCCTCCCTCCAACTGCGCATAAAAAGAATTCAAAAAATCCAGTTTTGTTGAAACATATGAGAGCTTTTAAAAGACTTAACACACAAACAATACATTTCATCGTTGCCAGTAAAAGCCAGCAAACCCCTCCTGAGGACAGGGGGCTCTTTGACAATGTTTATAACAGACATCCAAAAGCAGCTGAAGTCCACCAGATGTTGAGGCAGGACGGGGCCCGGCGGAGCCCCCCAGGCAGAATGAGGTCAGGTACAAGATCAGGTTTCTGGAAGCTCAAAGCTACAAAAGGGCAACAAAGATTCTGATATACCTGTTGGGCCTTACGAAACTGGACACCGGCGGAGGCGGTGGGAAGAGAACCACTCATCACCGACCGTCAAAGGGACGAGAAAGTCTAAACCTAACGGTACAATGGTTTAATGGGCCTCAGTCATGGATGGCTCAGTCCGTTCCTGACGATATGAACTGAATGTGACAATAAATCACAGCTACTTGCCATTCCAATGATGTACAATATTTCAACCCCTAGCGAGTTGACTCACATTCCCACATAACGACTAATTTTTCTGCCAGCAAAAACCACCCTGAAAACACACACTGACCAAATGATTTGCAGCTTTGGAGCCATCATTTAGCAAAGTATTTGATCCTTTCATGTGTGCGATTTTTTTTTTCTCTTCCCCCGCTTATCGGCCCTCAGCCAGCAGGACGCCTGCCATTGTTTTCTCCCATGTTTTAAATTTGAGTTTTGATGACCTGCTTTTAACACGTGGCATCAACTCGTCAGTCAAATTCACAGAGCCGTGTGAAGCAGCCAAAGACCTGCCTATTGCTTTTTTTGTCTGACAGAAGAAAGGACTCTTGAAAGGCAAAGAAGAAAAACCAGGCGTTTTGATCTCAAACAATATAATTTATATGAAAATAAATCCAAGAGCAAGCAGCACACAGAGGGATTAGGTAAATATTAGGAAACCTATTAAGCTAACTGCAGTTTGGAAAAGTGAGCTAAGTGTGAGTGACTGCCTCGTCAGTGGGAGTCTTGATGCAGGCCTTGGGAGTAATTAGCAGGGATTACAGCTCATCTGGCCTGCACCCAGCACTGGGGTTTCAGCCCAAACACCCAGGCAAGTCCCTGGCTTCGCTCCCTCACCGCTATCCCTAACCACATGGGCCTCTGGCGAGTCACACAAATCCTAATGATGATCATGACTATCAACACGGACATCAAGCGCATTGTGGCTTCATAGGAAATCAATTAACCTTGGTTGAGTTACACCTACATCATAACCGCACTCCCCCCCACTGGCGGCGGCAGCGGCGGCACAGTGAGATGACTTCAGTGAGCGAGTGGAGGAGAAGAGGGGGTTCACCCTCCACCCCTGCAGTTTGGGATCAGAGCCCGCGGGCCTGCGCCACACTCCTCACAGCTGGCTGAGTGACACCAGTGTCGAGGTGATCAACACAAAGGAGACGCACCGAGGCTCGAATATCAGAGGGACAAAAAAAAAATTACACCACCAAGCACCGACCGCACAAAAGGGCCTGAGCAGCTAGAGGAGCTGAGTGACGGAGAGGAGTGGGAGGTGGGAGATGGGGAAGCACAGGAGTCGCTGTGATTGGGCCTATATTGATCTAAAATGCTTAAAGATCCGCTCCTCTCAAAAATGAGTTTTTCTTACATTTATGTCACCAGAATGTCCGACCTCGGTTAGATTTGCATCTGTCCAAAGTCTGTCACGAGAGAGGCGTTTTCACATTCCTCCACTGAATGAAGAGAGCTCTTTGCATTTCACTTAAATCTCAGCTGTTAACGTACGCTGGGCAAGCTAGATTTGGTGCCTAACATTTAAAAGCCAATCGCTGTAATTCAGACAAAGAAACCCGAAACCTCCAGCACAGAGGGGACCTGTCGGTGCCGAGAGCGAGATTTAGCATTAGCTATGTCAGCCCCTGTCAGTTACGAGCTAGCAAGCAGCACAGACAAATAAAAGATGCTAACTACACTTACCATTCTGATACGTCTGCTAGTTGTTGATTTTAAAATATGTCCAATATGCACAATAAACTCCTCATCCGAGTCTGGGGCCGACTGAGGCTCAGACATGTACGGCTGTATCGATGTTGCCTCTAATGCAAACGCGAACCATCCTGATGATATTGCTCTTTCACCGATCAACGTAACACAAGGAGGGGTGTTGGGCAGAATTTCTCAATGAGTGAGAAAGAGTAGATGTGCTTCCAGCCCCCTTTCTGGCAGCCCTTTTTTGGGATGTTAAGCAAAATATTAATAAGGGATGCTCCGATAATGATGCTAGTATTAGGTATCATTCCAATACTGTCCTCTTGTACTTGTACTTATAAAACTACTCCGATACCACCTGACCCGACACCACTTTACGAAAAGTAGCTCCTTCAAGAACCAACACGACGCAGAGTTCAAGCAGTTTGCTGATGCTAGCAGCAGGAAACAGAAATGATTCGTAACAGGTAGAAAGTGAGAAACATCTCATGAAAATAAAACATGTTTGTAAGACATTATAGGAACCATAATGGCATTATTAGGTACTCATATTGGTATCTGGTATCAGCAAGTACCCAAAAGTAAGTACTGTAGCAAAAAAAAGTGGCATCTGTGCATCCCTAATATTAATCATAGCAGAGTAGTAACATGCCCAGAGGGGAATTAACTAGCAGGGCTGCACAATTAATGAAAGATTTGATCAAAATCCCAATATGGCTTCCTGAAATTTTCAAATTGCAGAAGGTTTAATATTTATTAAAGGCAAAAAGTGTCAAAAAACTTTTAAATTAATGAATGTTGTGAGGCAGAGATGTTCTATCATACAAAACAGATTCTAAAAAACATCTTCCATTGGTACAGATTTCTGCAAAAAAAAGATCACACCATAGTCATTTTTAACAAAATAAGAATAATGATGTAAAAATTATCATTACCTCTATTAACGCAAATCATATCGCAATTGCAATATCAGTCAAAATAATCTGAATTAGATATTTTTTCTAAATCGTTCAGCCCTACACTGAAACAACAACTAATAAGGTTAAGTGATTCAGGACAATAAGCTAAATCACCACATAGAAACACTGTATGTGAGCCACTTACTCTCGTGTACTTGGTATGAGTGGCGAAAAAGTGTTATAGGTGCCTCCTAAACGTTTAGAAATGATAAAGTCACAAGGAGACGTTCATTAACGAGTTAAGGGACCCAGTCTACGAGTCTTTTTACACAGAGAAAATGACAAATGGTAAAAAGCAGACACGAGAAAAGAGGTAGATGGGCTGAATTGAGCAGGGCAACAAAATATGAGTAAAACATTATTGATTGTGAAATAAAGAGAGGAAATCACCACAGGGTGAGGAAGAAAGGAAAGAGTCGGGATAAAAAAAAAAAAAAAAACTCCCAAAAGAGCTGCCAAAGAGTGAGCCGAGGGAGAAGAAAATGAACCGATATGTCTGTCGGGACAGAGAGGGGAGGGGGGAAAAAAAGAGACTTTAACAGCGTGCAAACAGGACGTGTTAACAAGGCGTTTCAGGGGGTCGCTCCCCTCAGCTCAGAGTACGGAAAACCACAAAGCCAGATCAGGATATTTCACAGTTTGTGTCAGTCAAGGACAGATCCACCAACTGATCCAGTTCACTCGTGGCAAAAAATGTCCTGCGAGGCCCCTCGGTTAAAACCTTGTATTGTATTAGTCAGACGCGTGTGCTCCTCACAGGGGTTACTAAGAGGAGCAGGGCTGTATGTACATGCCCGTATGACTGAGCAACGATGAGTCACAGTGCATGCATGCTTCCAGTTACCTCCCCAGATTCCCTAAGCCTGCGTCCCACACACACACACACACACACACACAGTCGGTCTCTGGCTCCTGCTTGGCCCACCAGTTCTTCTGGATACTCAGTTCGACTCTCCCTGATACAAAACTCTTTCCTGTCAGTCAAATCCCCCTCTCTCTTTCTCTGTACGTCTCAGCCAGTCCCTCCAAGCTCTCTCTTTGTTGCCGTGTGTTCCCAGCTCCGGGGCTCCCTATGTGCGGGTCTTGGTGGTCCAGTGTGGAATGTGGTGAGGAGGGAGGAGGGGGGGAGGGAGGCAGGCAGGCCGGCCTAAAAGGGGGTGCTCAATTGTTCCCACACACAGCATCCACCCCCCACTGATCTGTCGCTCACTTGGCCATTTGGGGGGGCAAAGCAAAGGATGCAGAGAGATGGAATTACGGACACTCAGTCGACACACTGCCATTGAACCGACGCTACACTTGGAGCATATTAAACGAGTGCAAGAACTTAAGATTCAACAGTCCTGCATGTTGAAGAGGAAAGCTGCACAAAAACAAAAATCATGTCTAGAATCACAAAATCGTTTCATCAGCAACAAGAAAACCAGGTAGTTTTAGTGCCATCTTGAACTTCTTCCGTGCACAGCCTGACTTTTTTTCGTCCGCTGTGATAAGATGTTTTTGTTTTGGTGAGGACGATAAGGCAGCTGTTGCTGGCAGAGCAGAACAGGACACCACGAGAGTCCCTGATCTCAGAGCTGCCACGCTGCGATCGCAGGAAGCCGATAAGAGAGGGGAGATACCGCAGAGCTGGCAGACACGTGCAGTCGTCCCTCCCTCCCCGACTCCCACCTCCTCCGCCCCCCCATCTGGACGCTACGAGTCGCAGTCGCCTGGCTCCCCCTGGGTTCACAAGACCTCAACCTCATGATACCTAAACTCAATTATCCTGAAGGCTCGCCAAACAGTCAGGGAGGGCGGCGTCAGTCACATATACAGGAGGGCAGAGAGCAACATGAGGCATCACATAATCGCTGCTTGTCACTGATCTCCAAGGAAACCATCAGAGAGGATAAACTCCCACCAAATGATCAGCCTATGTATTGATCAGCTTTCCAATTTCCTACAACATTGTAGCTTGCCAAATCTGAAAATCTAACAAAAATATTCTGCCCTTAAAACCAAAAACATCCAGTACATCTTCGTCCAGAAGCCCCGCCCCTTACGTCCTCATGTAACCTGATGCAGGCAAAACAAAACCCAGGTTCAGCGACGAAGCCTGAGCTGATTGTGTTTTCCCGTTTTAGATTCTACTAATAGCACTGGCATGTTAACACTCAGGAAAAAAAATCATTTTAATTTCAACACCTGTTGAAATCACAAAAGGCCTATAAGGCAAGTGAAGAGAAGCGCCTGAACAGTTTCAAACCAAGAAGCTATTAAAAGTCATCACTCAGGAATGTTATCAGAGATTACTGCTCATGCTTTGGTTTTTGTTGCTGAGCGTTTATTTAATATCAACCCACACACAGTTTCTCCTCAAATCAATCACTGATATTAATGTTTGTGCAACTTATTTCTCTCGGGACAAATGATGTTGTGCTAAGAAGAACTTTTTTTTATTTAGACTCAAGACAACAACACTGCAAAACTTATGACTAATTCCAATGTGACTCAGTTCAGATTTCAACATTACTCACCATGAGGCTTTAACAGCCTTTTAGGCTTTTAAACCTGATATGTAATACTACACTTTAATTGATTTTTCTTGCACACAAAGTCTCATCTTAAGTGTCGTTCTGATGCACTGATTGTAATGTCTCATTACTATCATGAGTCAGGCCGGTATGTATGAATTTACCGTTGGTTGTAACCGCACCCATGGGTGGGAATTTTCTTAAATGACACACCTGAATCCATTTGATCCCTCTGCGCCTGGCGAAAAACCAGTTTGGGCTTAAAAAAGTTGTCCTTCTTTCATGTACTCATTAAGAAAGAACAAAAGGAGCACTTGATAGTGTTACGTCTTTTGAAAGTTATAGCCCACAGTTATGATTTTGGGACATGAAGGTCAAATAAATGTTTCTATACATGGTTATATCGGGGGGAAAAACTCTAATGTATTCAACACTAATGTATTTCTTTGACCTTTTACATTTATGCCTCCCAGAAAGATTCTTTTACATAATACAGCTTGTTTACCAAGTTATATCTTTACATCGCAACTTCATGTGACTACACAAGGACCCTCTGTTGCCTGAGAAATATCTTTAAAAACACTGTAGGTTTTCAGGGAAACAGGCTTACATCACTTTAAAACTCATTGTCAATGTGCGATTCAGTATCAGCTTGAACATAAACTCGTTTACGTCTGCTTGTTCGCAGTTGTGTTTGGACTCCTGACCTCCCAGACTGCAGGAACAGGAGGGAGCGGGGTGTGTACAACGTACATCAGGGTAAATAATCACAGAAGAAACACGCCAATTATAAAATCTTACAGTTGGGTTTCTGCAAGCTGCTTCACGTCTTTTTATGAGAATTTTATATTTGGCAGCGTAGCAGCTATTGCAGAGGCAGTTATTCTGTGATTTTCTACAAGCTTTTATTTATTTTTTTAAATGGCTGGGAATTAAAAATGATCGCTGTGCGCAGCACTGAAGTGATTCTTAATGATAAGATATGCTGAGTGTTTCACATAAAACAAAGAGGGGCTGTTTGAGTTTTATGGGACTGACCTTGAGAGCCAACTAAGACACTTGGCTGGTGGTTTATTAGTTAATTATTACAGGTGTTAAAATACCAAGCAACAGCTCTGCAGAGCGGAGCCGCTCAAATATTGGTCTCTGAGCCATAAAAGATCCCGCAGACTGCATATGCCCCAGTTCCCTGCTCTTATCTTATCTGTCGAATGTCACAGCAATAACACAACCTGTTATTTCCCAAACCGTAATGATGCAGGGCATACAGCCACCGGCTAAGAGGGAAGGAGCCCTCACAATGCGAGGCTGCAGAATGTCTCGAGCTAACCGAGAGGCCAACGCGCTGAGGTCATGCACGCTTTGAGTTTCAGTCATAATGCACTGAACTGATTATGAGCAGGGGATGCTCCTCGTGCTGAAGGCAGGGAAAAATGACCCTCTTTTCTTTGATCTCTGCCATTGTCCCATACCTGAAGCATGACATCAAGCCCGACTGACACAGTAAACCAAAACAGATTTCACAAAAAAAAAAAGGAGGGGGGAACTGCAGCGTCCAGCCCTGCTAGCCTCTGACATGGCAGATGCCAATCTGGTCAGTGTTAACTGCTCTGTTTTCAGGCTCAGCTTGAGGAGCTGCTCCATGTTGCAGCTGTGCAGATGTCTTTTAACATTTATCACAGTATCAAATATAACTGTTAAGGAAAATAAACACTACCGAGTATTAGCAGATAGAAACTGACAGTAAAACCACCACTTACTTACTTTATGATTACTGACATTATTTATGTCATCATTAATACTGTTAGCGTTATTCATTTCCCCGTTCTAAGTGAGGTATTTCAACCACAGGCCCTAAACAAATCATCAGCCAGCAGACAAGAAACTTGGAAACGAGGTCTTGAACTGCTTCCACGTGAGTGGTAAAAGATTGATACCATGGGATCAACAAGGAATTTACCAACTGAGCCTGCTGTTCCTCTGTATCACTTATTTCTGTGTTTGCCAGAGCAATCAGGGTCTCCGTTTCAGTTTTACATTGAAACATCTTTATTGAATCTCGAGTCTGGCTTCAGCCGATCCCGTTGGTAATTTGAATGGTAACAAACATTCTTATCTCTGCGCCGCCAACAACAACACAAGATGTTTGCGGTTAGAAAAGGCAAGTTTTGAATCCCGTGTCTCCAATACGACTCATATCCCACCGATCTGATTTATGATGCATGTATCAAAGGACGTAAACATTTCAAAAACTACTTCTGAGACAACTGGCAAAGACACTGTATAATTTACAAAGTATGTCTTCTCTGCAACATTAGTCCACGCAGTTATGGTTAAAGTGAAAAAAAAAAAAAAAGAAAAGCCCATGATTTTAGCAGAAATACTCTGATCACAACCACTACTCTTATGTGGAACAAGATCATTTCACTTCAACCTTTGAATGGCGCACTCACAGTTTCAACTTCTGCAGATGTTAGAAGTGAAACAACCTTTTCCAATGAACTGGGGCTGCAACCAATGATTGTTTTGATTGTCGATTAATCTGTTGATTGTTCCTCTAGATCAGCGGCCAGAAAACTGTACCATCAAAAGAGATATTTTTGGCAAAGAAAGAAATCTGTCTGAAGCTGGAACATTTAAATTCTCCATTCTCCTCTGAGACTTTTCTGTTTTTTGGACATGACGTCCATAGCTTGAACAGGGAGACTTGAGACTAACTACCTGAAGGTACTGACATACATTTTAGTGGACTAAATACTAAAACACTTTCTTTTGTTACATTGCATTTATTATTTTATCATAGCCTAGAGATTTTTGCAGTTGGGAGTCTCACTTTAGTCCTACAACAGCAACAACAAATTAATTTCCACATAATTTTTTGTCAAAGCCATTTGCTGCTCCAGAGCTACAGGATGCTATTCGATTAGTTAGTCGGTCAATAAAATGTAAGAAAATGGTGATCAGAGTTTCCCCAAACCCAAAGATGATGCCCTGAAATGTCTCAGTTTGTACCCAACCCAAAGATATTCAGTTTACTGTCATAGAGGAGTAAAAGAAACCAGAAAGTAATCACACTGAAGAAGCTGGAATCAAAGAATTTTGACTTTTTATTGATTATCAAATTAATAGTTGACAACTAATCAATTAATCATTGCAGCTAGACAGCTATTGTTTTTTTGATTAGGCTATTAACTGTTCAAACTGTGATGTACATATGCAGGTAATTAACATGACATGTTTAACCCTTCTGCAACCTCACATCCAGTTTAATTCAAACACAGACTCTGATATGATGAGGGGGAGATTTACTGTTTGGATTTTGAACCTTTACAAAGTGTCGAAATGAAGTTCTGACAAACACGACTTAAGTTCAATCAGACTGCACATCTGAGGCCATTTCTCTCCCACAGCAACATGAAACATTTCAAGAGCGCAGGGCTTCTATATCTGCTTTCTGGAGACCCCCAACTCTCTTTTAATGACAGTAGACCTTGTTGCCTTCTATGGATCAATTATCTCAGTCTCTTTCAATGACAAAGAGCTGCTCATTGAGGTCAGCCCTGCCTAAGGCCCAGACATACACCAGGAACCTATTGTAAGGAAAAAGGCACGTGTGTATAGCACACAAACCTGCACAATAAAACTGCCTTCATTCAGATCCTTCTTTCACAACAGAGATGCAAGACAATTAAATCCGGTCAATGCAGACATGTTGGGCTACTCTCAATGACATTTAGCATCACAAAGACATACAGGCGGAAAACAAAAGGAGCTATAGACTCGTGTGAAATGCAGGAAAATGGTTAAGCTCTTGCCCTCTTTGACAGTTGCATCCAACTCAAATTCTAATGAGCCGTTCGGCAGAAATAGACAGTCTGAACATCCTCTTACTATGCAAAGTAAACTCATAAAGGACACCGGGGACAATAAAGAGGACACATACAAATTGGTCACCCTTGTCAGATGAAATAATGCTGTGAACGCATCCCCAGCATTGAACAGTTCGGGCCCTTAAGTGTTTAAGGTGCGGAAATACATGGGAGAGAAGCTAATTATTACATCCGCGAAGATAAACGCACATCAGGAAATCACAAGTTTCTTCACGATACGATATTATACTGATTCTTTGGACAATAATATGATATTTGCTGATGTCACAAAGTCTGCCATGATGCAAATTCGATTGGATTTCATTCAGGGGCCTGCCATCGATATCAGACGGCATCATATGTCCACGTTACGTTAATAAAAAACAAAGGTGGATCTTCAAGACGATATTGATCGATATTTTCACTTTGCATTGATCATACTGGATCTGTGAACATTCTGAAACATTGAAACTTGCACATTTGAACACTGAAACGTCTCCGGTCAAACAATACCTGCATTTAATCCTTTTGGTATCCAGATGTAGAAAAAAAATTACTATTTGTTTAGTTTTGATTGCAGAGAATCACCACAAGCAAGAACCTCCATAAAAAGGTATCGAGTACTTGTGTTCATTTAATTATTTTTTTTAAAATATACCCAGCCCACATAGAAATTACTTTAAAAAGGAGGAGAATGAGACACCAACTTGTCAGCAGCAATGCCTGGATGACCTACTTCTATAATTTTAAACAAGAACGTCACAAAGCCGCTGCAAAACTGCCCACCGAACCGGCCCGAATTCAGGGGTTTGAATGCATGTGTGCGTATTCATTTTAACCACCATAAAATGAAAAGGAAATGAGAGAAGGGAGGGATTTAAAGTATGCAGGGCACAGTGGAATTTCAAGCCCCAACCCCCTTCCCCTGCTCCCCCTCACGCCTTCACTGTAAACCCCCACCCCCCCACCCCCACGTAAAGTTTCCATCACTTGGGTTTAACTCATGATTAGCTAAATTGATTTGCCTTCTCACCTCTGTCTGACTATTAACAGAGCAGTTCCCATTTATTGCCGGGCGGTCTTCACTGGTGCATTACATCCTGCCCTGCAGACTAGACTACAGGCGCATGCAGAAGTACAACATGTGCCCACACAGAAAATGTTACAGCCACAAAATCAGACTAACCCAGAACAGGGGAAAAAAAAAAAAAACTCCATAAGTCTCTGTTCACAATGCACAGGAGTGTTTACTGAATCACTGCAGGCTGCCCGCACTTCACAGCCTTAGGAGGCTCTACTAAGGAAGCCTGGAAATAAACACAGGCCTGGCTTCTTTCAGTGGGGAGCAGAGCCTGTGTGTTGATTATACCTCTTTATTGTTATGAATTACCTACAAGTATTTCCTAGATGAGGACTATATTTACCCGCTGGAGTCGTGGAGGGTTTCCAGCAACACATTTGCCTGAAGAATTCATCCCCAAATGTTTCACGGCTACTTTCCACAAAACTTAACAATGTAGTGTAACTTTTAACAGATGAAAAAGCACCATGTCTTCATGATTTACTATGTTTCCAGATGGGGCTGCACAGTTAATCAAAACAGCGATGTCGCCAAATGCAAGTGCAGAAGCTGTGATTTTTTTGAGAAAGGTAAAATGTGTGATAAAACAGCATCATAACGAAGCACTGTGGTGCTGAAAAGACGTCCTGGCCTGCAAATTTTGTTCTCCACATGTTAGAAAACACATTTGTTTAGAACACACCCTAACACATGTCACATCATCATGATTTTTAAAGCTTTTTTCAGAGGAAATTAAAATTGCAGTGCTGCAACGATTACTCAGTGCTGTCAACTATTACATTAATTGCCAACTGATTTAATAATTGTCAGTGAGTCATTTTTAAAGAAACAATGTCAGATGTCTAAAGTAAACTGAAGATCTTTGGTTTATGGACACAACAAGACAGTTCAGGACGTCACCCTGGGTTTTGAAAAACATTTTTCACTATTTTCTGACATTTTAAGGATTAAACAACTAATTGATTCATGGAGAAAATAATCAACAATAAAAACGACCACTCTAACTAACTTTTAACACATGAAAAAGCACCATGCCTGCATGATTAACCAAGTTCCCATATGAACTTTGACAGAGGCACAAAATGTCCATTTACAACAGTGACAGTTTTACTGTTTGTTGTAGGGTCCTCTATACTTCTTCATGTCAACTACTCCTAAACTTTACTCCATTTCAGAAGATTTGGTCTTGAAGAAAACCATCTGGAAAACGTTTTAAAGTGAGTTACGACTGAGAGTGGCTGGCTGTCTCTGTTGTTACATTTTCAAAAGTATTGATACGTCAATTATGTTTCAGTGCCACGTGGTTGAAGTGGTACAGTATCCGTTAATTATAGTAGTGAAAGTACAAGAGCTATAAAATATTATCTAAATGCTGATCTAAGACCTCAGTTCAGTTTTTATTGCCCTGCCTGAATTTTGTTTTACAGCACAGCAAAACCAGGCAGTGTTCAGAGACTGTACCTGTAGCAGCACAGGTTGTTAATCGCCAAAATTTTTGGTGATTAAGTTAGTAAATGATTCATAATTGATTAATTGTTGCAGCTCTGATCTGTTGCACTGAAAGAGTTAACAGTCAACAGAGGGACAGCACAAACCTGAGAGCAGATTTCACTGACCTTTACCCACTCACACATTATGCTAACACTGCTAGCTAAAAAAGTTCTCATTAGCCTTTGGACCGCCGGGGAACCTCTTCAGGGCCCACGTCTTAACTATCTGTCAGTGGATAACAGCACAGATAAAAATCCTTTGAACTAAACAGACTTCCTGCACATTTCTCTCACTGTCCTAATGTAAAAGAAGTGAAATAATTAGTGATGATAAGGTGTTTTCTCTTGGTAACAACCAGAGGACCCTCAGAGGCCCCAAACCCCTACAACCAAGGGTGTCACCTTGTGTTGAAAAGTAGCAGCTCAGATGAACAAAACATATTTTAAACTGTCTCCAACATGTGTATTTTTTGGCAAGGAAATGAGGGGATCAGTCTGAGGTCAAAGCAGATAAACAGCAGGTTGGTAAAAAAAAAGTCAAAAGGGTGTGACTTGGCTCACCACTGAGCCAACAAGATAAAAATACTCAGCACAAAATGCAAAACGACATTAACAGCACAATTCATCAATCATTTCAACAATTTCAATTTGTACGAGCTATTTTTCAGACCATTTTAAATAAATGAATAAACTCAATAAACTGTGGTGTGAATGTTAGTTGTTGAAAAGGTGATGTTAAACTGCACTGCTGTCTCTAGACGTCAAATAACACCAACAATCTATTAAAGTTGTGTAATATCTTAAGGATTGTTGAAAAGCTGACGCTAAACTGAACTGCTGCTTTAAAAGGTGAATAGCACCAATAATCTGTGAAAGGTGTGTAATATTTTAAGGATCGTTGAAAATACTCAGCATAAAATGCGAGAGAGCATCAACAGAGTACAAGTCATCAATCATTTCAACAATTTCAATTGGTACCAGATATTTTAAGAGCATTTTTAACAAACTAAAGGCAAGTTCTCAAGAAAAGTGTGAATGGTAGATGTTGAAAAGCTGACACTAAAGTGAATTGCTGACCCACGGGGGGGTCCCCGGCCCACACTTTGAGAACCAGTGTGGACTACAGTAACATACGTTATTTGAGGTTAAAACAGGCCTAAAAGTGAGTGAAACTAAATAAATAAATGAAAGACTCACCGTTGACTCCTTTGTTGGGAACATCGTTCACGTTGAAACCTTTGGAGCTGTAAGCAGCGCGAACTTCGTTGCAGTTTTTCAACTTTTGCTCCGCAGTGCTCGAAACAGACAACACAACCAGCGTGCAGACTACACACAGCACCAACAGCGTCTTCATTTTGTGTCAGTTTAACAGAGACAACAAACTACAAAGTTACCAGCACGAGGGGGGGGGATAAAAGACAGTCACAAAAATATATATCTATGACCGCTCAGGTGTGTGTCTGTGTGCGCTAGGACAAAGTTTGAGCGACTCCCACGCTGAGTTTCCTCATGGAGACGCGCTGGTTTCTTCTTCAGCTCAACAGATACTTCATTCACAGCAGCTCTCAAACTACTCTGAGGGAGGAAAGAAAAAAAAACACCGAAAATAGCCTTTAACGCCGCTCAAACGTCGTCCGTTTCAAAGCTCGGGTGTTTGCGATAAAAGTCGAGTTCCAGACTCAAGCGGAAAAAAAAAACACGAAGAAGCGACAAAAAACAGTTTTAAAACATGTAAAAAACTTTTTTTTTCTAACTGCAGGCAACAATCTCAGAATCACACAAACTGCTTCTTCACAGCTTTCGACGAAAAGTATAAAACCACGGGAGGAGACGGTAGAAAGTTGCCGGGAAGGTGTTTTTTCCTCCTTTTCTTCCTTTCTTTTCTTTGCTTTCTTTCCAAACTTTTGAGGAGGAGGCCGTGGTTTCTGTAGGACAGGACACTGGACTGTAGGCTAGTCGTACTGGGATCCAGATGCGAGCAGAAAAACCCTAGTGGACAACCCAGGAGCGAGTGCAAGTTCCGGGGACAAAGACCTGGAAAACAGGAACACCAGGGGTGGAGCGCGGAGCAGGGACTTCAAACCCTGGATCTCTCGATCTCTCGTCTAGACTGGTGGTAACCGGTGTTGAAAATCAGGACTGGAGCTGAGGGTGGAGCTATTCTACGGTGGCTTAACACGAAGACTTACGACTGGTCCACATAACATAAAGAAAAAGAAACACCAGACAACCAAAAGTCCTCAAAATCACAAATCTCTTTCATTGCAGACCCCTGGGTGACCTGGGTTTCAGAGGGCTTTCTTATCTGTTTTTACTGTCAGTGTGGAGATAACAGCACAGATAAAAATCCTTTGAACTAAACAGACTTCCTGCGTGTTTCTCTCACTGTCCTAATGTAAAATAAGTGAAATAATTAGTGAAGTGTTTTCTCTTGGAAACACTTAGAGGAATCCCAAGAAGCCCCAAACCCCTGTAATCAAGGGAGTCACTTTGAAAAGTAGTGAGAACCTGACAGCTCAGATGAAAAATATGTGATTTTTTTTTTGGTATGATGTCAAAGCAGATAATTACAGCATATTGGGGGGAAAAATGCCATAAAAACGCATCAAAAGGGCAGAGTCAAGGATACTACAGAGTAAACAAGATAAAAGCAAACAGCATAAAACACAAAACAACATTAACAGTCATCCATCATTTCAACAATTTCAATCAGTACAAGCTTTTGTTGTTTTTTTAGAACATTTTTAATAAATTAATAAACTCAGAGTGCTGGATGTGGAAAAACTATTTCAACAATTTCAATTGTTAGTTAACATTTCTTGGTAGAAGCTTCTCAAGAAATCACAGTGAGAATGAGTTGTTGAAAAGCGGATGCTAAACTGCTTTGTTGTCTTTTTTTTAAAAAAAAAGCAAAACAGCATCAACAGCACAAGTCATCCATCATTTCGACAGTTTCAATTGGTACAGAACATTTTTCAGAACATTTTTTAACAAACTGAAGACAAGTTCTCAAGAAATTGCAGTGTGAATGCTGGATGTTGAAAAGCTGACACTAAACTGAATTGCTGGCCCGCGGGGGCCCACACTTTAAGAACCAGTCTGGACTAAAGTAACATACGTATCTGAAGTTCAAACAGTCCTAAAAGTAAAAAGTTCACACTGAAGCTTTTGGAGCCGTAAGCAGCACGAACTTCATTGCAAGTTCCCAAGAAATTGCAGCATGAATGCTGGATGTTGAAAAACTGACACAGTTTCAACAATTTCGATTGTTAGTTGACCTTTTTTGGTACGAGCTGTTTTTCAGAACATTTTAACAAACTAGAGAGGGCGATTGCTCAAGAAACTGCAGTGATAATGCTAATCATTGAAAAGTGAATGCTAAAGTGCATTGCTGAAAGATGTTGAATATTTTACGGATTGTTAAAATGTTGATGCTAATCTGAATTATTGGCTTTAATTTGCATT
>JAJHUR010114427.1:0-10201 GCA_027495735.1 Lutjanus campechanus | reverse complement strand
AGTTCTTGGACAACAGTGGAGGTCCGTGGCCCAAAGGAATACAAGCTACACAAACTTTATTCTCTTCAAGGGATGTTTTGTCATCAAGAAAAATATACAGTAGAATATTACCAGACATAAGATTATGTATGGAGAGGATTGCAAACCTTTTTAGACAGTCAGTTGTTTTAACAACTTATCACAAAGTAAACGTCAGTAATCAACTGGCCCTGAGTCTACAACTGCAGCACATCAGTGCTCATATTGCATGGTATATCTCCCTCTTGTGTTATTATTGCTTAAATGTTACTGTTATGACAGAAACCCAGCTTAATTTATTTTATTTTTTTTTAGATGGAAGAACAACAGACCTCATCTCACGTGGCCTCCAGAGCAGTGGCACAGTTCACTGCTACATAGTGACATTACTGTCACCTGGCATGTCAGTCCTGTCTATCAAAAGTGGTGCCTAAGTGGAGGAGGGACCCAAACGTGTCACTAACGCTCGGGCACTACAGACAGCTAAATGTGCTAATGGCCTTGCTAATGCAGTGGTATTCACCGGTGGGTTGACCACACACGCACGCAGTACGCATGCATGAAGTGATCCCTGCGTTCACTCACACTCATTCTGTCATTTAGTCAGAGCTCAGGTACAAAGATATTCACTCAGACATTAACACACAAAATTGGAAAAGAGTTTAAGACACACATATAATGCATGTCCAATCGGCCCTTCCGTCAGTCACAGGAACGAATACACACTTAAGCATGAAAAAGCTGAGGGGAGTCTACACATTTTGTCAAAAGGTTTTCCAGCCTTCTTCTCTTTTTCTTCGAAAAAATGTATTTATCAAAAAGAACACACATTACTTCACAGTAGAACTGACACAATTAGTCCATGAACTGATTAGTCTATCGACAAAAAAAGGAACAGTTTTAAGCACAATTTTAAGCATGTTAGTTAGTTTTTCCAGTAAAAATTCCCTTGTCCCAACTTACCAGGTGTGAAGATTCACCGGCTTTCTCTGTTTTATGTGATAACTAAATTTAGGGCCGTGATCAACCAAAAAAATTCTTGATCAGCTCTTATTCTACCCACTCTTAAACCAATCGATTAGGCGATGGGAAAAAAAAACTGCATGTTAGATTAATTAAATCAGCCACAATGAACTCTACCTGGTAGCCTAAATGGGTGCTCATCAATGTTACACAGCATTGCCAAGCACAATAATTCCTGCAGTTTGACCAATCCTTTTTCACACCTAGCTGTGTCCTCACCTTCAGGGCACATATATCAAGTCAATTAGTGTTATATACTGCAGCAAACACAAAAACACACACACAGAGGCAACAAGGATCACAGAGCAAAACCTCTGGGCTTCCATACAACACCACAGCTAACGCAGCTCACACTGCAGTATAAACTTCTGCTAAAAGCAACATGAAAAAGAGTTAAAGCATTCAGCCCACTCCTGTTGTTATTTGGATGGCTTAAAATGAGGTTTACGTTTACATGATTGTCTTCTCTTCTGTCCCTCAATATTACAACATTTAGTCCAACATTGTCTGTGCAGCCACATTAGCAACATGCTAGTGCCAAATTCGACAGGATAACCTACAAATTGAACACTAAAACAACATAAAACATGGCAAAACTTACAGTTCTCAGTTTGAAGTCAGGTCATGAAAAGTATTTACCCATCACTGAGCTTGAAACATTACCAGGAAGTTTCTCACTGATAAAGCAGTCTGGTGTAGTAAAATCCACACACATGTTGGCATTAAAAATAAACTTTTTATCGACTCAGCTCTTCTGTCCTCTGAGGCTAGGGGCTGATGTAGCGATTTGTGCTGCTTCTCTGACATGGTGTCAATTAGTTTGGAGTTAAGTAAATAGCCTGTCACTCAAAAACAAAATACATCAGGTCTGCACATGTTCTTCCTCGTCGACATTAATGGACTAAGAGGCAATAAAGTAAAGTAACACCACTGACTGTCCGACCAATGAGAATTTGGTTAGACAAGAGTATAACGACCAACCAATCGACCAATAAACCACAGGTTGTCAGCCCTAAATAAATTGTGTATTATATTGTTTATATTGGATATTGTTTTTGGACTGCTGGTCAGAAAAAACAAGCAATATAAAGACATCACCAATTAATTGTCAACTATTTTGATAATCCATTAATCATTTGTCATTTTTCAAAGAAAAATGTCAAACATTTGACTAAATAATGGATTCCTAGTGAAATAATAGGCAGATTAATTGATAATAAGATTAAGTGCTGCAGCCCTACTTCACAGTTAACATTCTAAACCTGTGAAAGAAGATTTTAGTGCAATCATATTGATCATAAAGTGATTTTACATGGTTTGACTGTTCTTTTCTCTGTCTCCACATACAGAGCTGGTGTGCAATATGTACATTTTAACTGTTTACTGTTGTTTAATATTTACCCTATTATATTCTCAATTTAATTATCTGTATAAATGTTAAAGCGTGAGTAGCATGACAGGACTACAACTTTCTTTTCGTTGTGCAACCCTGTGTTGTATAATGATAAATAAATTACCTTGATACTTACACATCTGTACACCACATTCAAAGTCAACATTCATAACTAGTGTGCAGGAAGAGGAAAATGCCACACATGACAGTTAAGTCCTGTCTCACTATAATAGTTACTTCACGCTGTCGCTGTTCTAAATACAGCCTGTTCTCGGTCAGCGTGCCTGGTTATGTGAATATGTAGAGAACTTCCCTGCCAGGTCCTGAAGATCAAGACTTGACATCCACGCATTTGTAACAAGGTTCTACCTACGGCATCTCTCTGTGGGACACTGTACACTCTTGTGGAAAGACGGTAACACTGATGCAAGGCTTTGAAAGCAGCAATTAGCACTCCTGGTGGTCTGCACTGTTGTGTTTTTTTCTCCTTTTACCTTCCCCATTCTCTTCTTTAACTTCCCCCAGGGAATAGCTGTTAAGGGGATACAATTAATTTTTTGACACAAAAATGAAAGTGTTAATTCACCTGTGATAATTAGAGCTATTCTTACCGCATGTTGATGAATGTAAAAATGCAGTGTTTATTTATTAATTAATTTCCGCCTTGCCGTCAGAATGAGAGCTCTCATAATTGTGTGATCTCGACTTAAGAAGGAAGTCTCAAAGGAAATAGATTATAGACCTGCCCAGCAGTAATGAAACATTGTCAAAAAATGTTCAGGAAAGTTACAGCATCTTCACTTTGATGTTCCTTTTTTAATACATGTCTGAAGAGTGTTTGATGGTAAGGCCTGTACTGAAGAAATATCAAGGATTTTCTGAATTCTGTAGCGCACACTGATGAGATGTATCAGCCTTTACATTTTAACTTCTCTTATTGAACACATATTACAATATATTATCGTTACCATGTTTGCAGTACTAGGCTAAGGCTATGAACAACTATGTGTGATGTGACACTGAATGGGAACACTGAAGGATGAAAAATAGCTTGCTGTAAAGTTTATAGCAAAATAAAACCTAGAAAATAACAATAAACCATTGTAGAGGAGTCAAAGAACCTAAAAGTATGATTACAGCCTGGAGGGGATCATGTGATTGCTTGCGTGTGTGTGCACAACAGACCTACAGCTTGTCCGCCTCTAATCTTGAGTACAACTGGGCCAATCAGTTTCTTTTTTGTGCACACTCATGGCTGTGTGCTGAAGGACCTCTGTGATTCAGAATTTTTGAAAAGCACTGAAAACATTTTTTTATGGCTCCACGCTGAGAACAGCTGTGGTCAGAGGCATTATGTTTTAGGATCATCCCATTCTCGTGAATTTGATATTCCAAGAATGCCTCAAAGGGATTGTTTCAAACCTGGTTCAAGTGTCCACTTGGACTCAAGAACGAACTAACCCAATATTGGCGGTCAAAGGTCATAGTGACAATCCATTTTTGGACAACTCCTCAAGATGTCATCTGCTAATTCTGACAAAATTACACACAAATATCTAATAAGATAAAATTATGATGTGATGACATTTCATATCCAAAAGGTCAACTTCACTGTGACATCATAATGTTCAGCTCTCTATCAGTCCTCTGTGCTCCTCTGTAAAAACAGTCTCTACGTGAAGACAGCTTGTCTCAAATTATTCACTAAAATCACACGTCTACTGATAATTTCTACAGTATTTTGCCCCCATTCCTTTTATTAAATTGCTTCAAAGTTACAGATCAGTATAGTGGTATGTTCCATAATTAATGTCTTCAAAGTCTTCACTACATACAGTATATTATATGAGCCTGGACAGACATGGATGTGAACTGCAACTTGTGTGGTTGGTGAAGACATACAACTGCATGACAGTGATTCTATTTTATCCGACCATTCACAGCTGACTTATCACACTTTCTAACTTGCCACTAGGGGCCGCAAGTGATCAGCAACTGCTTCAGTTTGAAGTCTTGTTTCATCTCGGGACAACGTATGTGGAGGTCATGTTATGGTTGGTGGAACTTTACAAATCTCTGCTGGCAGTTGTGGTGGCATTGCAGTAGGTGCTTCACCACTGGTTGCCTGGTGTGCACTCTTCTTGTTGTTACGGCAACAGTACACATTATATGCTCTTCATCACCATAATCCAAATTTCCACATGGAATCTTTGTGTCAGTGTCTCAGTGTCTTGTCAGAAGACAGGTGTTAATGTGCAGCAGCAACAGGAAGTGCTCAGATGAAGCACATTAAAACAGATACTCAATATTTTCATGATGACAATGTGACAGTGTGTAAGGTGTTGCTCGTAGTTATGAACCTACAGGGTATCATCACCTGAATCTGCAGATCCCTGTGGAGCCTCTGAGGAACTTATTAGCAAGTTTCAGCTCACTGTTTAGCTCTCCAGCAGCAACTTCTGGCTCACTCTCACTGCTCTCATAGGGGTCGATTCTGATCACAATAGGAGGCCGTTCAAACAAACAAAAAAAAAAGCTCTAAAAGCAATTGAACACTACCTGCTCAGTAGGGCTGGAAAATGTATTGATATTATATCAATATTGTGATATTAGACAAGATATCATCTTAGATAATGTTGTCTGCCCTGCTTTTAAAGGGTGCATTACAGTAAAGTGATGTAATTTTATGAACTTTTGAGACTGTTCTAGCTGTTCTATTATTTACCTTTACCCACTTAGCCATTATATCCACATTACTGATGATTATTTATCAAAAATCTCATTTTGTTAATAAAAAAACAATAGTCATCCCTACAATGTCACTGAAATATCGAGGTATTCGTTCAAACATATTCTGATACTTGATTTTGTCCATATTGACCAGCCGTACTGCTCAACACTAAACAACAGACAAAGCTAATGAAAAGCTAGAGAACGTAGTGGAGCATTCAGCTGCTAGAACAAAATATTTCCCTCAGGAGTTGGTAAAGACCAAAAACAGAGCAAAAAAAAAAAAAAAAAAAAAAAAAAAAAAAAAAAAAAAAAAAAAATTAGCTATCGGACTTCATTCATCACAAGACAGAAATACAACTCCAAATGAATGATGATGAGATTAAACCAACGAGAAAGAACGTAGGAATGAAACAACTCCAGTGGATTCGTATTGTACTGTATGTTACACAGAAGCTAGGAAGTAATGAAAGAAGGAATAGAAACAGAAATCCTTTTAGAAAAGACACTTTCTCTGTAGAAGCCTTCAGTATATAATCGATGCACATTAAGACATCAGTTTACCATGACGCCACAGTTCAGCTCGGCTCCGAGGGCCTTAATATTACAGGTCAGAGCTGTTAGCCCCTGATTTGAGGTCACAATGGGAACACATTTTATTTCAGAATGCTGCCCACGCCATAGCTAAAGCATGCTATACTGAGCCAGTGGATAAAGGACATGACTCTCCCAAACTCAGCCCGCATCTCTGTGTCCACTTGACTCGCAGCAATAATCACACAAAGAGAACATTCCTGAAATTTGAAGCACATCCTTACTATTACCTATTTTAAAAAGAAACAAAACCACACAACCACAACACTCTGTTAGAAACACTCCTGTGGTAACCCTCACTGAGGAGTGGTCTTGAAGCACTTTTGACTCAGTCAGCCAAGACAATCACTGTCCAGCCAGGCCCGTCCCGCTCCATCTTGCCTGGCAGACACATAAAGGCAGCCATCTTAAATCACGTCTCACGGCGCACATCTAATGACTACTGAGCCCCTGCATATTTCAACATTAATTCATTAGAGGCGGGGATTGGGGGAGGGAGGAGGGGGGCAGGAGTGAAATCAGCGGCAGCAGGGAGAATCCTCGGCGCACTCTGATTAAGGCCGTTATGTTTTATAGAAGCCATTTTTCAATGCCTCCTCTGACAGCACTTGAGGTTATTAAATTGCGGGCTTCAAGGAAAGAGTGAGAGAGGGTGAGAGAAAGTGGGAGGGAAGGAAAGAGAGGGAGAGAGAGATCACGGGAGGAAGAAAAGGGGGAAAGACAGATGGAGGCTAGAGAGAGAGAGAAAGAACGATTAACAATAGCGAGGAGACAGGTTGCCAGGTCTCCTTTGGCTGCTGATAAAGTGAACTTCTTGTGATTTGTTTGTGTGTTACCTGTGGTTTCTGGGGTTATCTATATCTCATAGGGAATAGATTAGTGTGTGTGAGCGTGTGTGTGTGTGTGTGTGTTGTACTGTACATGGAATGCGGCTATTTTCTCTCTGTCAGTTGTGATACAGGGATTGAGTGAAGATAAGCTGTAGAGGACACTATTATGTCCACTGAACGACCTTGAATCAGATCTCTGTGGACTCTGCCACATACAGTACATTCACATACTGTACACAAAGTTACACAGTCCCCCCTGGAAGCTTATATTCTTTTTCCTGTTTGTTGTGTGGTGGTGTGTTTTTCTTTTCCCCATTGATAACTGAGAAAAAAAAAAAAACAGAATAAAAGAGAGAGATCTGTATATCCAGCACAGAAAAACATCAACAGTAAACATAAGGTTTTGGATGGTTAGGTGATGGACAGCACTGAACAATACAGATGGATGATACAGAATGGATCATACTGTGGAAGGTGTTTGAGAAGCTTTTATGGACGTTTTGATACTTTTGAAACTTTATTTTGAAGGCTTTGTGCATTGCAGTTGACATCAAAGCTACACATACAACAAGCCAGGAACATAACATGTGATTGCTCGACACTAACAACATGCTTAGGTTGTCAAAAGTATTGAAGTATCAATACTTTTTCAATACCAAGTTTAAAACAATACAATATCCCCAGTGACGAAAATACCAAAGCTATTTAAGAAATTATCTAAATGCTCATTCAAGAGTTCAGTTCAGTTATTTATCTTGTCTTTTCTTTTATTAGAATTGTATCGAAGTTTAAAATCCTGGCGTCGTGACAACTCTACAACATGCTAACAGCAACTGATGATCTGCTATGATCACACTGGAGCCGCCATTATAGAGCTATAATACTAGTGTATTAGCTTAACATTAGCCTTTTCTACGCAGCTTACTTTGAGGCCAACTCCCTTCACTTTTCCAGCAGCTGGGACACAACAGACGAGATTTTTCTTGGTCTTGAGAAGCTGCAGCATTTATTAACTGACACACAGTAGCCTGTACTGTACATTTACTACCAGACTGACAACTTACTGCTAAGTTTAAACTTCTCCTTTGTTATGAGCTGCACTTTCAATGCTGTCATGCAATGCTGCTCGCTCTCCCTAACTTGCACACTACACACACATTACATATTGCCTTATTCCTTGAAGGACCTACACTACTTTTATGATGATATTCTTCAATAAAGCCAAATAAAACGCTATTTGGGCAATTATAAAATCACACAAAAGTGTGTAGAATCAGTGCATTTGCAATCCTGCGGGAATACCTTGCACTTTCACCATGGTCACAAAAAATCCACACTGTCACAGTTGTCTAATGATCTTCTTTTACACAAGTACTGCCATAATACTGCATACTGCATAAAATGTCACGATGAAAAAAGAGATACCACCCAAACCTATTTAGTATAACAGTAAATGAGTATAGATAAACCAATATCAATTACTTTCTTCTTCAAGGCAGCATTAGCGTGCACAGTAAATGTAACGCCAAACAAGCAGTTCGAACACTAGAAACACTTCTGGTCAAACACAAACTGACGAGTTAACTCATCAGCAACAGAATAACGCTCTCCTCATACTCAAGATAAAATAGGCACAGCCTCTCTTTGCTTGAATTAATAGGCAGTGGCAGTTCCTCATCAGCCAGTATCTCCTTCAGTTTCCAAATGGCTGCTCAGTGCCAGGCTTGTCAAGAAATTGAGTCATCACATCCTGACAGCTGTTGCTTTTCTCCCTCTCACACACACACGTATATGAAGGGCATCTATCAATGCATTACACAAGCATTTATAGCTAAATTAAAACAAGATGTACAGGGATATAACATATGCATGTTTGACAAATTCCCCCTGGATATTAATAGCATAGTTTCAATGGCAACCAATCACTTTGTGTGCGCAGATAAATGGACACGTACACACACGCTAAGCACATCAGATTGGTTGGTTCTAACTTTTTAATTATACCATTTTAAGTTATCTAAATCTTTGGCAGTTTGGGTAATGCTGGAAATTTTGAAAAATCCCTCTCTTCTCTATCATTTCACCAAATATTCCTAGGAACCTTTTCTGCAGATCCCCATCCAAAAACATTGGCACACAGTCTGCATTTGGCTGCATATTTGGATGCCATATATACAAGCTCTGGCACTCTCACATCCCAGACAACAATATCATTTTCCAGGAGAAGATTGTCTGGTATCTGCTCTCCATTTGGTGATCAATTTTTGTAATGTACTGTGAATTACACATCTTGAACAAGGTATACGGGGCACAACTTTAATGCTTTTTTCACTTTCCCGGTTGGGCGAGTGGGTCAGAAATCTGCTTGGCCACAGTCAGTTTTTACTTACATACATACAAATCTATTAGTGGTAATCACATAACAACAAAGTTTTTTGTTGTTGCCCATAGCATTTTACTTCCCCCGGGCCTGGAGATGAATGATGTGATTGGCTGAGAACGCTTTTGTATATTTAAATAACCCTTTTCATCATTCATCCTTTTTACATATAGTTCTAAGTGTGATTGTTTGAATCTTCACTGACCTTGCGCGCATTATCTAGCACTTTGCATTGTGATTGCGCTGTTGAAACGCGGTCTAATACATCTCATCTCTGCTACTCTGCGCTTAAGTACAGTAATATAAACATGCAAAGTGCACACACTGCACTTAAAAAGACATTCACACACACAGCACTATGTTACAGTAGCTACTACGTCCTTATCCCCGCTTTATCCCTGTCATCTGTGACAGTTAAACAATGTATCTGTTTGCAGCTCGCCAGCAAGGTGAGGATATAAATGCTTTCATTCCCAAATCACAATGGCCATGAATTGTAAGGGGAACTCATGCTCCAATCTTAAAATGAAAATACACTCGTGCAAAAGGCAGCACTTGATTACACTACCAAGATCACATGCATGATTTCTCTCACCTTCGAGTATGTTGATTAGGAGCAGTTTCCAGGGGCTGAAATAGAGTGCTGCAGAAATAAGACCTAAAACCTGGAAATGAGTTGACACATTACAGTAGCACTTCCGGTTCAATCGTCTTAAAGTCAGTGTTTTTTTTTAATATGAGTTTGGTTAGATGGCTGAAATAAGGTCTGTGGTTAACACAAGATTCAGAGAGTTTTACATTTTGTTCTACAATACAACAGTAAATACTGACACTTGTGAATTTTGAAGCTTTGTCATATCTAGGCAGATAGGCAGTTGTTAACAAGTGGCTAAATGAGATTAGACAGGTTGTCGCGGACATTTAACAACATCACGAGTCATGCAGCTGTGGTGCAGTTTGTTTATAACGTAATGTTACTTTTTTAACTTCTGGTGATTACATTTACGCTTAAAAAAAAAAATCATACCAGTGTTGTTCATTTGTAAAGATTATGTCGCTCAACAAAAATTTTTTCTTGCCACAGACCTTATTTTTTGTACTAATCCAAAATCCAAAGTAAAAATGCTGTTGGCTTTCTGTAGAGGGAACCAGAGTGATGCTAACCTCCGGGCTGGCCGACAAAAATATGTCATCCCTGCAGCACTCTGTGTGCTATCATTAATTGTGAACAGA
>JAJHUR010114426.1:1229-13256 GCA_027495735.1 Lutjanus campechanus | reverse complement strand
TTGCTGCATTGGGCTCTCTAGCTGCCGTGCTGCTGGTGAAAGGAAATGAGGAAGCAGAAGCCATGTTGCTTTGAATGGCTGAAGGATAGGTATAGGAAGGGATGATGGGATGAAAGGATGTATGTGCACAGGGATTTTGTGAAGCCTGCGAAGACATGGATGAGTAGAAAGCTGATGTAGGCTGAGAGAAGTCAGTGACAGAAGGAGCAAGCACAGGGGGACATACAACCTCCCCCCTGCCAGAGGGGGCGCTGACGCTGCAGGTGTGGCCGTAGCGGTGGATCCTGAATGACGTCATAGCTGACGACACTGGTGGTGGTTGGCCTGGGCGACGAAGCCGGAAGCGCGGTTGTCGTGGCGGTGATGGAGGCTGAATACAGCTGATACAGCTTGGATTTGTTGCCGGTACAGTGGAAGGGGATGCCTTTCTCTCTCAGGAAGGGTTGGAGACGGGCGACGGTCTGATTCCTTGTGTTGGGCTGTGATTGCGGACGAGGAGACTGTGGTGTTGGAGTTGAAGGCGGAGTACGAGGGTGCCGTGTTTGGTGACCGGAGGCTCTACACCGACGTGGGGGAAGCTGTCTGTCTGAGGATCCATTGAGAGAGCTGAGACAAACCTGGCTGTATGGGTTAGCCAGGTATAAGTAGGGTTGTCAGGTGATTAGAGGTGTGGTTGAGGCGTGACCCTGCTCCCAGACCTAAGTTAACTAATTAACTTCATTAAACAGCATATTACATAGTTGGCAGCAAACAAGACTTACACATCCATGTTTAAGAGGGAAAGGAAGCCGATGCAGTTATCTTGATTGTGATTGGCCAAAAGTCTCGTAACATCTCACCAAAGATGGTCCATTGTGAAGAAGATCATGACCTGACAACAGCTTTCTGAAACAGTCTCTGGTCTAACTGCAGTCAGTGGGAAAATGTGCTGGCCACTTGACCCCACTTCCTTTCTTATTAAGATTTTATCAAATTGCCTTTAATATTACTGGGGTCTTTCTACTTGCTTGGCGTTTCGGTCCACTGAAAAATGATGTTTGTTTTTCATTTCTCTGTGATTTTACCTGACCTGGCTGGCTGACAAAGAGACACATACACACACAGCATGTAGGTTATTTGCAGTACTAAGACTGAACTAAAGCCTAATTAGATACAGTTTTCCTGTAAAAGTCCTGCCTGCCAGAAACACACTTACACACAATATTTTAACATAGTGTTTGTTATAATTGTCTTCTTTAAAAATATGAATTAGGTCTTAATTTATAATTATAAACAGAGTCACTTCATGAGTCATTTTACATGCATTAAGAAACGTAACAATGTATTTAGAACCTAATCACATAGCATAAGTTAATAATCATGGTTAAATATTATATTATAGAAATATTAGTCACATCTACAAAACAACACATTTTGATTTGAAAACCAGCATTTTTAATTTAACCAAGTTTCCTATATTATAAATACATGCCTGACATTTCTAACAAAGCAAACCGTAGGTATGATGGATTTAATTAAGGAGAGACTTGCTGCCTCATAGGCACACATGCAGTTCATCTTTGTAATGTAGCCACTAACTGGAAGTCAGCTACCACACACTTCCAGGGCCCTATCATACACTGATCTAAACTGCAAATTCAAAGCGCAAGGTACAGTGGTTTTAATTCATTCCAGGCGTGTCCAAATCCACCTTTGCTGTCTCGCGCCAGAGCTGCAAGGGTATCCTGCCCTGTCCCACCCCTTGCGCCCACAATGCACACTGGGATACACCTATCAGCTGTGCGTGCCTTGATTAATTCATGGGTGTGTTTTACATGCAACGACCCAATCAAAAAGTCAGCTCCCATCACCTTTAAGAATCAGGTTTGCCCAGAGGGCGAGCATTGTCAGCATGATGGCAGAATAACCACGAGGATCAACAGAGAAAAGATTTCTAAGTGCAGAGACAGTTTAGTTAGGTACGAGAAAGACTGTAGCACTATTACATAAAGGCACAAAATGCAAATAATTTAAAAAAAATCTATATGTCACGGCAGCTCTTTGATATTGAGGTCAGTCCAGACATGCATTAGGTTTAACCTAGTCTTTGAATTTGTGTCAGGGTGAATGTAAACAGCAGCAACAAGATGGTGATGATTATATGGTCAAAGATCAACATCTGGCAAACATCCATCAGCTGTGACTGTGTTTTTGCAGGAAGCATCGCCGATACAAACACAGAGCCCTGCTGGAGTCTCAGAACTGCTCCGTCCGTCAAGTGCAGCACCTTGATACAGGATGCGCAGGTCTCTGTGCTCTGTTGATTGTCTCAAGGCCTGCCACTCTTTAATCCAAACCCCGTGCTTCTTTTTCCAATGCCTGTGAGTGTATATCTGTCACAGGTGATAAATGTTTCATCAATAAAGCTGGAAAAATTACAGATGGATAAATATGGACAAATATGCTCTCTCAACAGCCCTGTTTTCACATTGGTGAAGGCGTATGACAATATTCCCCTGTTGCTCATTTTGTCTTTTTATTCAGCATATATCTTAATTAAGCAGAACTGAAGAATTATATTTGTGTAATAAAGAGATCTATTTTTTAATAACAGTTTAATGGAAAACCATTCATCATTTGCTCTAATATTTTTTATTCGAAACACACATGTCTGCTCCTTGTCTGTTGTTTCTTACCGAACAACTTCTATTGTGCACATACAGAATTGAGTGTATTTTGTTGGGTTCACGTAGTCTATGGTTTGTCTAGAGACCTTGGTCACAAATAGTCTGTTGTGATATTCCATCAGTTTCTTCATTTTAGTCCAGTTATCCAGGCTGAGTGCAGCGTGCAGAGTAAAAACATTTTCTCCAGCTGCTCTCAGGTCTTTGAACAGCTCCTCCTTTGTCATGAGTAATTGTACTGTGATGTGAAATGGTATTTTCTTCTTGTTAAAATGGATTTGATAAAATTGGTATTGAATAAACTATTGTTCAGGAACCTGTTTTGAAGTTTGAAGGTTTTGGTATGGAAAAATTTTGAATGATGCCGAGTAATACTTAAAGTCTGTGTAAAGGGAACTTTCTTCTATATGTTAAAAAAAACAGTTGCTAAAACAGGTAAACACTATGTAATACCGAAATGTGGAATTAGGCTGTAAACTGTTGTTCAGGATTTTTTGGGCGGGCCTGAAACATGGCTTGGGGACATGCCACAGCCATGGTCCCCCAACACTATATAAGCCCCACCAACCAACACACACCTACCCCGTCCCCTCACGGTCAGTTATGAACGTACCTTCAGTGACTCTCTCAGTCCAAATCAGCCCTGCAGTTCACTTCAGCTCACTTCAGCTCACTTCAGCTCCAACAACCTGACACAGAAGAAGAAAAAACATCTGGACATGCCCAATAAATCTGCTAGACGGAGTGTCAGTTTCAGGTTGTTTTCAGGTCGGAGTGGTGTTTGACACTGAGACAGCGGAGTGAATGTGAAAATTCTGCTCTGAAACGCTGGGGGCATTTCAGAGCAGAGAAACTTAGGACTGAGGACAGGTATGAGTTATGAGGCTGTACCGCAGCCACACAGACAAAAACTACTGTATAATAATTTGAGGTACTGTAAATATCCAGCTCCTTCATCCCTCAATAAACTGAGACTGTCCTTGTTGAAGACAGCTCCAGGATGCATTACACACATGCAGACAAGCAGGACAAACCCTGCTCTAAAGGCCTAGAATTACCCACAGTCCCTTTTCAATACTTCATGTGTTGGCTCAGTAGCTGCTCCCATCACTGTGTCAAACTCCTGTATATAAACACAATAAAATTAACTTGTCCCTTCCAACTCTTTGGATGGATCGCATCATTTTCTCAGTTGAGTACACAACACATTATTACTGCCACAAAGACAATATGCACGTTGTCATGGGAGATTTGGCAGCAGTGTTATTACGAGACTCAATAATTCAGTGATCACAGTTTGTGCCTCGCTGTGCTTCATTAAACTGAGCTGTCACAGAGAAAAATGCACCATGAGTCAAAATTCTGCTCTTACAAAAGGAGCTGATGCAGGCCTCCGTCATCTCCCAGCCCCGTCTCTCACACACCTCTGTGTCTTTTTCTGTGTCACATAAACATGCCCACATACATCAATCTCAGTCCTCTCAGCCATGTTGATCCCGCTCCCTTTTTTGGGGGTGAGGCGTAATTAGAGTTGCATGTTTGTCCAGAATTCCTGCAACACTCTCCTGCCTATTAAGCGTGAAGGTCTCTGGTCCAATGGCATGTAATTACTCATTAAGGAGACATTACATGTGTGTGGGCGTCTCCTCTTAAACCCTATTCTCCATGTCTGATTCAGTGTCTGTCAAGGCCAAATGCAATGTTCATTCTAACAAGCACAAAAAATGTTAGGCCGCCGCTTTCTTGTAAAACACCTTTGAGAACCAGGAAGACATTTAGCTCCTGATTTCACAAAATTGCTCCCTGCAGCGGCAAATTTCTCTTTTCCAGGCGTCTGATCAACATCAAAATGCTCCCTGATGGGAGCTCACTGAAAGGTTCGCCCGCTGCCTGTTCTACTCTCAAGTCTCAGTGAGGCAGGGAAATGATTCAGTAATAATTTTATAGAGAATGGCAAGCCAAGTCTACTGACCGAGTGTGTCTAATAAAAATGTCACACACCATCAGGAAGAGAAACAAGAGATAAATTAGGAGGAAGGGACAAAATGAGGACATGAATAAAGAGTTAAATGAATCATACAGTTTACTGACATATTATGAGCTTATCTTGCAAATAGCACAAATGCTGTTCCTATCTGAATATGTTACAGTGACAGAAAGTACAATGCTCTTCACTCCACCGTGCCTATATCTTATATACAGTATACGCCTACATTGTTTTCATGGTCTGCTGCAGCTTAACTATTTATAGCACCTCAGCAGGGTTACTAGAGGCACTGTGATTGATTGGTTTGCCAGGCCAGAAGTGTAGTCATAAGGATGTTTAAAAAAAAAAAACACTGAAACATCTGACCTACTGTACTTGGTGTAGTCGGGTTTTTCAGAGAAGTCACAGCATGAAAAGCACAGGTTTAAATAATCAAGTGATTGGTGGCTGAATTCTATTTAGCTATTTTGGTTTCATTCTGGCTCAATAGACCTTTTTTGGGCAGACGTCATGATTACATGTTAGCCTGAGGTTAAATGAAGAAAAAACTGGAAGCAAGGACAGAGTATAGTAGGCCACATAACCACCTAAAATTGCTGTGTCGTTGGTGCTGGGATTGTAGTAGTGAAATTGAAGTTTGCATACCAGCTGCCGCTTGACCTTGTGAGGCAGCTGGACTCGCGAGATCGCAAGACCACGCGAGAATCCATCTTGTCAGGCTCCAAGCTATCCATCTGTGTCCACACCAGAGGTGATTGTCCTCGGAGGGACACCCGGCAGCCATGGGTGTGGTTTGAGGTGCACTGATAGCAAATAGTGTCCAAGTGAACGACTCGTCTCGAACAAACAATGATGGCTCCTCCTCCTCCTCCTCTTACTGGCTTTGGTTCAGTGAGTTGATCTGAAGTAGGCCCATGTTAAACCTGACAGATGGTTGATCCAATCACCTACCAAGTATTTTTTTAAAGCACCCTCCCTTTTCCAAACAGTTTGTTTGGACACCTTCCCAGATGGCTCTGTGTAACAAACCATCTGGCAAGTGAGGTTAGCTGCCGCTGCCAGTCAAAAAGAACTTAAGACACCCATGGTTAAACACGATAAGATAAACACTGGAGATTGGAGATGTGTGCAAGCTGCCACAAAATATACAAAATTAGCCTCACAAAATGTCAAGGAAGGACTCACACCTATTTTCCTCATTAAACATAAAAATACAATCAATCACCTTCAGAATTCAAGTTTCTCTCTTTTAGGGTGTTTTCACAACTGTAGTTCTGTTCATTTGGTCTGGAACAAGTGTCTGCATCCTTCAATCAAAAGAGACATTTTTGGCCCAAAAAAAGAAAGAAAAAATCTGTCTGGACCTTCAACTATTAAATTCTCTCTTTTTCCTGAGCACTTTTCTGTTTTTTGATTCGGAAATCCACATCGAGCTGACGGAGACTCAAGAAGACTATCCACCATCAAAATTTAAAGGAAAAGGCACTGAGCCACAGACGTAGGCTATGACATACATTTAGTTGACAAAATATTTTTTGCTGAATGTAAGACTAGACTTACACTGTAACAAATAGTTCAGACACCTCAAGGCAAGTTACTGTCATAGCTTTTTGAGTTTTGAACCCAATTTAAACTCTTGAGCTTTGAAATAAACTTGAATCTTTGAGCTTTAGAAACTCAAATGAAAGTATTTCAAAAACACAGTCAGCTGTGAGCCTGATTTGTCATTATTTTTATGCCTGAAAATTAAACGATTTCAATAAAAAATATTAAAACATATTTTAAAAATATTTCAACCATCATGTAGTTTGTCAAACTTTTTCAAAACTTAAGAATTTGAGTTGGGCTCAAAACTCAAAAATCATATATAGAGCCACTTGAGAACAGCTGGACAGCTAAGAAAAAAACAAAACATTTAGCATTTTAGCTCTGGTCTGGTTCATGTTCACTCTGGCTTTTTAACAAAAGAACCAATGGGAGTATACATGAAGTTTTACAGACTGACAGCTAACTTGTTGATTGGACAGTTTTGGTGATTATCATCCTGCATCTTCGGGATCCACGGGGGGAAATCAAATTCTGGTGACTGACAGATGTTTATGCAGCACTTTAATAATTTTGATGTGTATACCGAAGAGCTCACAAAGAAATAACCAATTATTAGCATTATTTAGCAAATAGCTGCATTTTGTGAATAATGACTAACAGGTAGAGACGGGATGAAACAGAGACATCTTGTTGCACATGTGTTTGCTGGCCATGTCACTGACCTGCTGTGGCTCGTGTTTGTGTAATGTCCACACAGAGACAGGGAGCTGCACTGCTGCGTCTGACAGCACTCCTGTCTATATAGTTTGAAGGAATTTTGTGAGGAGAAGAAAAGAATAACCAGAAAGCAGCAGGATTTTGTTTACTCTCGTTCAGACAGCACAGAGGGAGGGAGGGGGAAGAGCCTATGACTTTTTCCATGTGTGTGACATCACTGTCACACACTTTTACATCAGACAAAGCACACACAGAGTAGGATTACAAGCACAGCTGTTTTAACAGCTTTCGATTTATTAATCCGGAAAAATACCTGCGCTGAAGTGCACACCTGTTACTGAATGAATCTCATAAATATAGTCTGCACACGTATGATACAGATCAAAAATACTATTGCTTCCTGAAGAGATTTTACTAGCAGCAGATGGATTTATTAGTTTACCTTTTGAAAGGGGTCATCCCTATGTTCCCGGGGTCCTATGTTCCCCAATCAGGGAACATAGTACCCTCTTTCTAAAAAAGGGTCCTATGTTCCCCGGTCACATACAAAGCAGGGAACATAGGACCCTTTTTTAGAAAGAGGGTACTATGTTCCCTGCTGTTGCCAGTTGATGAACAAATCGGGGAACTGTGATCCCAGCTTTTCCTTAACGGGTCCTATAATATTTAGGGCTTATTTTTCCCACCATAATTTCCATAACTGTTGAATTGTGTGACTGGGGTTAGGGTTAGGGGTTAGGGTTAGGTGACTATCACGCTCAGATTAAAAATTCAGTGTGCTATTTTCTATTTTCTTTTGGAGGGATGATCACTGTCAACATGACATAGGCATCAAGCAACTTCTCCGTTCATTTGCAAAAATGAAAGCCAATTTACAGCCTGTTCTCTATAAGCCTATTTGGATATTTGCATCATATGCCCTGTACATAAGCCTATTAAAAATTATTAAATAAATATCAACATTATATAGTCGGCTATTTTCAAAATAACAGACTGTGTTCCCCGGTCACATACAAAGCGGGGAACATAGGACCCCAGGGACCATAGGTACGCTCCCTTTTGAAATAATGCTAAAATCACATCTTTCACATCTTCTTCTATCATAAAATCCTGTGGTTGGTTTGTTTGCTTTCACACCATGAACAAACCACCCCACAGTGTTACATCCCAGTCTCTCGATTCAGGTCATGTTTTCCCTGCATGTTCCCTGCCTTTGTGATTACCTGCCCCACCCTAATTAGTTTCACGTGTCCACTGTTACACCTCCTCCCTTGTCTACATAATCTTTGTGCCACTCTTTGTCTGTTGCCAGTCCATCTTAGTTACCTGAGTTACACATTCTAGCCTTTATTCATTGTGCAGTCTTAGTGGTTTTGACCTTTTATCTGTGTCCTCTACTCAGCCTTATCCTTTTTATACCTTTGCTTCTCTGGACTGGCGACACATGTACCAAACCTTCTACAAGTAAAGACTTTTTATCTATCCACCCTGTGTTTTGAGTCCTTGGTCTATTGACACCAGTGTGATAGTACAAACTGGCCAACATGGACTCAGCAGACTCTGACCCAGTGCAGGCAGCTTCTCAAGTTCAAGGGAAAAGGATTTAACATCAGGGGGAGCAACTCACCTTGCTGTGCCAGGATAAGAACCCGATGGCAGATTTCCTGGTTGAAAATATTCTGAAGTTGCAGCTTCAACCCAGGCCTCCTTCCTCTCCTCCTACTGATTCCACTCTGGTGACTGTCGGGCATTCCTGGTTCTTTGTAGTCTTCATTTGGAGCTCCAGACAGCCTCTTACCCAATGGTAACCAAGGTCATATACATCATCTCCCATCTCTCCGGCAGAGCTGAGGTTTGGGCTACGGCATAAGGGAACAGAAAATATCCCATCTGTGATTCACTGGATCTCTTCTTAGAGACTTCTACTAAAATATTCCAACACACTGCTCCAGGACAGGATGCAGACAGAGCACTCCCAAATCCACACCAGTGTAAGAGTGTTTCTGTCTATGTACATGGGTGTGTACATGATCATCAGTGGACCTGCATCTTGTCCAGAGCTAGTCCTGAATACTACTGGACCAATCAGCTTCATTTTTGTGTGGCTGTATGCTGAACAACCTCTGTGCTTCCGAAGTTTGGAAACACCTTTAAAAACATATTTTTTTTATGTTGTGTATTCCGTGATGTTTTTATGGCCACAGGTCATCCCATTCTTGTAAATATGACATGTCAAGAACACCGTCTTTTTCTTCAAATTTCTTCAAACTTATTCAAACAACCCAGAACAGGGCACAGGTGGCCACTTGGACTCGAAGATGAACTGATTACATTTTGGTGGTTAAAGGTCAAACGCCGTGACCTCATGTCCATCCCGTGAAGGTGATCTCTGTTTGGAGGGATTTTCTTCTAACTTTGTTCAACCGTTTAGTTCAAGGATGAATGAAATAAGTTTTCTAAACACAATATTTTGGCCCCAACTCACAAATTCATACTCTAATTTTGATTAAATTACACATAAATATCTAACTGGATAAAATGATGAGGTGGTGACATTTTGTTTCAGCTCGAGCCAACATATTTGGAGGTTAATGTTAATGTTGGCACCACAGCTGCATCTGGCAGTTATAATGACATTGCAGTAGGTGCTTCACCATCTGTTGCCTGATAGAGATCTACACTCTACTGAGTGCCCTGTTCTAGTTACTATGAAAATGAACCAAAATGATAACAAACCTTACATTTATGGGTCAGGTAATGCTTTGCGTGGTTTCAGAAGGGACTCCAGTCTCTGGTCGTGACCACAGTGGGATCGGTAGGAACACGTGTCCTTCCTAACAACTATGGAGGAAAATCAGACCAACCTGACCTTGCCCCCTGCACTATTTCCAGACTTCATCATCAAAGACTGACAATGCGGCTGACTGATTCTGTGTTCTCCCTGTGAATCACTCTAACATGTGAGACATCACATGCACCAAACAACCGAACAAAGAAACAAATCAACAATTAGAGAACATGATGTGATTGTAGAGGACAACCAGCATTTTAAAGGTCTCTGGCTCTGTCTGCAAAAATAACACAGATGAAGCTCTGCCAGATGTAACGGTCTGTATCAAAGTCTTGCCCTCCAGCCCACTCCCCGCGCTTCCTCACAGGTTCGTCTCCTCCTCCTTTCAGGCCTCCAGTGTATGAAAATGCCTCAGCTGTGCCCAAAAACATATGCCCACATACAGCAAGGCCATTATGTAAACATGCTTTAATGTGACTGCCTCTGATTTTGTCCACATTTTGTTTTGATCTGATATATTTAATTTTATTCCTCTTCCTCTTCTTTTTACATAACTGATAATGATGATACACAGACATTTCTTTGCACATGAATGCACTCAGATAACCTGAAAGTCTGCTCTTTCTTTTCCCCCTTGCACTCGCACACTTATTACATGCCAGTAAAGGGAAAAGTTGTAGTATTTTATGCAATAGTCCCCTGTGCCATTTTGGCAAAAGCTCTGCTGTCTGGCCCTTCTGTCTGGCTTTCAGATCATCTGTGTGTATGTGCGTGTGTGTGTGTGTGTGTGTGTGTGTGTGCGTGAGCAAGAGGGGGTGTAGGGGGAAACGCAAGAGAGGAAGATTGGGACTGAACTCCAATCTGAGTGTGTGCTCTGTTCACTCTGGTGGAATGAAGTCTGTAGAGAGGCAGGTCTAAGTCCCATGGCTGCTCTTGTCTATTCTGAGGGGGGAAAAAAGATGTAACTGTGTCACTGGCTCTATTTTCCATCTGCAGTCACCAAGTTTCAGTCTGTGAACAATGTACAGCCATCGGAGGAGTATCCCATCATGAATCTATCATGTTCTCTTCACCATTTTTGCTGCAGCTGCTGTCTTGTCAGTCTTGAAAGAGCCGGATATATGTACTTTACCAAATGCCTCGCTGAACTTCCAGTGATTGAAAGGATAAGTGATATATTTTAATAAAAGCATCTTTCAAGGCAGCAGAGGGCCCTAATGCAGATTTTCAAACTGGGCCCTGCCCATCACAATCAGACAGAATGTATCCTGATGTCAGTAATCACATGAAAGAAGTGAAAGCATGCAGCTATTGCTTCAAAGCAACGTCAAGATAGAGAAACTAGCCCTACTTTACAAAATTTTGGTGTTGGAGCACTGTAACAGATGAAAACATGATAGGTGACAGCGCAACTTCTCACATATAAAAACTTTACTAGTGACATTAGACCTGAACATCAAAAATACAGTATAACAGGAGACAGCACACTGTAACTCAGATAAAAATATAATCAGCGATGGTGCACCTTCACACAACACTATTCAGTGCATAGGCATTAGCATGTGTAGTGTGTAGATTGATTATTAGCCAAATAAATAATATATATGATGGGCATACTCTCCATCCATGGGAACAACAGGTGCTGAAACTTTATGAAAAATAAAAGATTTTGAAGCTGCTTTTTCTTTCTCAGCTGCTTCTTTCAGTTTTCACCTCTGTTTGTTCTCCACTGCTCATTTCTCACTTTCTTGCTGTCTTACCATCACGTTTGCTAACTTTTCTGTCTTTATTTTCCCTCGCGGTAGAATTGTGCATGTGCATATTACAATAACCCAGAATTCTGCATACATTTTTGAACATCAAATTGACCATTAATCCTTGTGTAACTGAATTTAGAAATGTGACATAAAAGTATGAGTCAATAGATTATATGTTTGTATATGTAAATTTATTTTGTGTTATTGTAATGTTAATTATTTGGTGAATGACATCAAGTATGTGACACTGTGAGTCTTGTCTCATTGAGCGCTATAAAAACACACAATTGCGCATCGGTAGGTGACTGCCATTGTTTATACAATGTGGGGGAATCGAAGTGCTTTTTAAACAGTCGTGGCATAAGGAAGAGGGCCCGCCCATGCAAAGTGAACTACTGGGGGTTTATGTGTGCAGACCCTGATTGATCCCGGGCTCTAATACAGCTGCCTCACCTGTATATATGGTAACTCTGCTGCTGTTACAAGGGGAGCTATATCCCCAAAGCACAGCTTGTCATCTAAATAAAATCTATATGGATTGTGGTTGTGTTTGTTTGCCCTTCA
>JAJHUR010114417.1:982-27921 GCA_027495735.1 Lutjanus campechanus | reverse complement strand
TAACGCTCTCGTTCAGGCAAGGTCACAAAAAGACTATTGGACAGGTCTATAAAACAAAGGTTTGATTAACTCGACATGAGTTCCTACAAACCTGTCCAAATTATAATTCAAAAACACGTCAAGTTGCAAGGTTGTCTATTGGGCTTTTCACACTGCATATTCTTAATTCTGGGATACCTTTAATCCTGGGCTAACACTTAACCTGGGCTAATTTAGCCTCTTTTCACACACATATTGTTAAGCTAGGGTTAAGCTAAGCACAGGCCTGTATGATTCACACTGCCCTTCTTCTAGCTCTGTGACAGCCTCTGTTCACCCACATGGGTGTTTTCTGTTTAGCCCTGAGTTTAGTCGGTTTTCAGGGGATAACCCCACAAACTCAGGGCTAACCCTGCTCCGGAGCAGGGCCAGCAAGCCTAGGCTAAAGTCGGGGTTAGCCCACGTTGGAATGTGCCAGGAACGTGTCAGTGTGAAAGCTCTCTTGGGCTAACAGCCCTCTTAGCCTTGGGACAAGTGCAGTGTGAATAGCTCTTATGGGATCTTAAGTCTTCTATCCCCCCAAAAAAGGTGCGGCCTGATGTTTTGGTGAAGTACCCCTATGTGCTGGTCTGATGTAGTGGGTGTGGCCTACATTCAACAATAAAGACAATATCAAGGTGAAATGTCATTAAGGAATGTGGTTGGATCAAGCAGTGAATGGCAGAAAGCTGAATGCACATTTCATCAACTTAAATATCTAATACAACTTCTGAATACAACAAGAACACACCTGTAAAGTCCTGCTCATGCATCTTTTAGGGTGCTTTCACAAGATTCATTTTTCACACCTGAAAGTCCACATTTTTGTCCTATTGTATAAATTTGATCCTGTTAGTTGGCACTAAAGAATTGACATACATGACATACATCCTGTCGTCAACACCGACGTGAACTACATCGATCTATACTTGCAGCTGATTGGTTCGTAGACAGGCATGTTTCTGACCTTGGCGCGCCATCAGTTCAACTCAATTCCTGGTTTAATTTCCAGACTGAGACCCCCTCTGTCAGTCAGACCAAGGTTAGGCTGTTTGGTCCGAACAATAGTCCAGGGGGAGGTTTGAAACCTGGAATTTTGGTTGACAGGCCTCCTCTCTCCTCGAGATGCATTTAAGATATTGAGACATCCTGCAAAATCTGGCGCTGAGATAAAGTTGAGGTCATAGGAAAGAGGATGGATGAGAGAGGAGACGAGGAGGCACAAAATGTAGAAATGAGAAGAGTCTTAGTGTTCCTGCTGAAGTGCTACTGTTAACAAACAGGAGAGGCTGTGAAATGAGCACTTATCCCAGCGTATAGTGTTACCCTTTGTGTACCAGATGTTGATAATTGACTGAGACACAGAAAATGTGCAAGACTTGCCTTCCCAAAGATGAAGCAGTAGAGAGTGACTCCCATGGCCCACACATCCAGCGCCTTTAAAAAAGTGACAGTAGTGACATTAAATTTGATAAAATGGCAAACTGAAGAACACAGATTTAAATACACGCCGCAGCATGCACAAACAAACATGGTGACCTATATCTGTGCACACTGCCTGCAGTGATTTATGGGACATTCTAAGGTTAGTTCTCGTCTTACGTCATCTACCATGAGATAGGTTGGAGATGGATGAGAGGCTCTGCAGCTATCCATCAGGCTCTTTGGCTTCCTCTCTCTCCCTGTATGAACAGCTCTTCTAGAAATCTATTTCTATTCCTTGATGGATATGAAATGATAAAAGCTGCCCTTTAGTGATATATCAGTGTCAGATATTTAATTTATCTAATTTCGTGGAACCAACTAATCATTTCTCATTAATGTAATGGAAATATACAAGTTTTATTTATTCAAGGTAATTAAACTTAAAATTTCTAGTATTTATTTTCAGAACTTTAGACATGAGTTCTTCTAGCTTGAAATCTTTTGACTTGAAATGATGAGTGGAGTGAATGAGTTCAATCAGCTCATTACATTAATTGTCTAAAGAAACACATCCAACATTAACATTAACATTAAAAGATATTTCATTTTTCTCTCTAGAATAGAATTGAGTTTAATATTAATTTGTTTATTGTAAATTTTCTGTTTGCTATTTGCATTGTTTGTCAGTTTATTTTATGACTACTTGGTCACTTTTTTGAGCTCTTTAAATAAACGAATATATATATATATATGTGCAATATTTTTGAAATAATGAGAAGCTGTTAAATGTGTGTTGGAGCCGACCACCTCTTCTGTGCCTGCGGCTTTTAATGTCGAAAAGCATATTACAATACAAACATATTAGCAGACTTCCCATCATGCATTGTTTGAGAATTAAAACTGTTTTTTTTTAGTTTGACGAAATCACATATGATGCAAACTTGTTGTGTGTCTCTAATACACTTTAATATATAACTATGATGAAGGTTAATATTGAATTCAGTTGTTACCCTGTTTAAAATGGAATAAATTCACTGGGTGCAGTTTCACATATCATCTTTTTGTCAGTGCTGAAACAAAAAGTAGCTCCAACAGGAGCAGCTGAAGCTTGTGTGAAATGAAGAGCTGACTCTTCAAACTGAGAAATCAAGTTTGTTTGTAATGTTTTTCAGTGTGACTGAAGATTAGTTGGTTCAACTTCATATCTTGAGTTTTCTCAATACAACTGAATTAATATCAAGTTCATTTGACAAGTAAAATTTATTTGTTTTATTTATTTATTTATTTATTTATTTATTTTTATTTAGAGAGGACAGTGCACATTCATCATACATTTCTGTAGATGTGCCGGTGTTAGCCAAAGGCTAGTCAATACAAAATATAAACTTGTCTTTTCAAATTCAGTCAACTAAAAATGTTAAAGCAGCCCAGACATGAACTTTTTAAATTTTAAACAAATATTCATTTTTTACAGTGCAAATACTTCATTGCTGATTTATGCCAAAAAAAATCACAAATGCTGTTGTATAATAGACACAAAGCTCTCAAGAACATGGCTTGAAAATCAGATTCAAATCAGGAAGAATAAGCCTAATCAGAGAAAAAGTGGGGCCAGTATTGCATATATTTCTTGAGAGCTTGAGAAAACAGCAGACTGCGGCACTCGAACGCCTCTTCTGTCTGCCTTTCTGTCTGCAATCAAATATTCTACTCTGGCCCTGTTTAATGGACATAGAAGGTATTTCCTCAAGCAAATCCATCAGTCTGCCATTGTTGACGACAGGCCTGAACAGATGATGTTGGATTAAAATACGATGTCAGGGTTGAGACCTGGGGCTGGAAAGGAAGGACTGTTGATTGAATTGCTCATGAGTTAGCAGGGTAACACTTTACACTAAGGTGTTTGTAATAAGCATTAGTAATAGGCAATAAGGCTTATTAAAATGAGTATGTTATAAGAATTGTCCAAACTTTAAATCTAGTCCCCCAAAATGCCTGTTAACTGTTAAGACATGCATAGTTAACTTGATAAATGCATAGTTAACAGTTAATAAATGTAGAGTTAACTGCTAATAAATGCATTGTTAACTGGTGATAAATGCATAGTTAAAGCGATGCGATGACTTCCTGCGTGCGTCCATTAAGATATATACGAAGTCTCGCAAGATTGACGCCATGTTTACATCCTACTGGCTACATGCTACAGCTGATATTTCTGCTAAAAAGATGGTGTAAATGGCGTTTTTTGCGGTTAATTTTTAATGTTGCGGCTTGCGGACACTTGGATTACACCACACAAGCAGGATGGAGACATTTTGTGTTTGTTTTGTGTGCTATTTTTAACGTTTTATCCGTGGTCACCATTCACTGCCATTGTACTGGATGAGGCTGCTTCATCCACCATCACATCGACATGGTGGTGAGTATATACTGAGTGGGTTAATCTCGCAAAGTGGAATGTTGCTTTAAAGGTACTTAGTTAAATTCATTAGTTAAACTACTTTGTAATGCTATTATAAACAATTATTAGAAAATGTTAAACTGTTGACAAGTTTCTTATAAGTGCTTATAAATGTCTAATCCAAAATAAATGTGTTTATTATGTGATTATTAACACTTACATTGTCTTATTAACACATATTAATCTTAATAAGCATCTTATGACAGTCTTATTACCCAGAACTAATGCTTATTACAGGCACATTAATATAATTAATAAATACATTAATAAGTGTTACCCTCAGCAGATTCACAAACTTGATTCAATCTTTCATACAGCGAGTATGAGGTAACATGAATGATTTCAGTTGGAGCAGAGGCAGGTGGACATCAATCCAATCGTTATGGAGGCGTGGCAGGTTATCCGTGACAAACATCATCATTACTTGACTGAAGATGTAGAATCAGTGTAATGATGCGAAACATTCCCAGATCAATATCAACAATGTAAAACCAATAGTCTTTTTCCATTTCTTGACTGTGGTAATGGTGCTGTGTTCTGCTGTATTACTGGCTTCCCACATATTAGCACGAGCTAACTCACAGGGGAGAAGACTGACAATGACAATTTGCTCTGAGGATTAGCAGGCCGCCAAAGGTCTGAAAACTCATCTTGGTTTAATGGTTTCCATTTTCAAATCATGAGGTGAAGGCTTAGGCCAGCAGCTGCTGCAACCACGGGAGTTCAACCTCCAGACCAGATAAAGCACTTCACATTTGTGAATGAATGAAGAGTTGAACTCACTTTTCCACTGAAGCTCTTCCGCGTGTCAGAAAGGGTCTCTGGTGCCATGAACGCAGGAGTGCCGGCGGTGCTGGACAGCAGAGCATCGTTGCCCTCAAACTGGTTGCTGACCCCAAAGTCTGCTATCTTCACATGGCCGTCGTCGCCCAATAACAAGTTAGACGGCTTGATGTCCCGGTGGACAATTTTCTGGTAGTGCACTGAGGATAAGACAGGAAGAGGAAGAAAACTGTCAGATTTGTAGAACTACTGTAACCTCTGAGCTGCCACATACCAGACGAGCAAGATCATAATGGTTTTGTTGTGCTTGTAGTGGAGCTTTGCATGCTGGTGGCACTTTCAGTAAAAGATGGCAGAGTGTGTTTTTTCTTTAAAAAGCAGTATTTGGCAAAGATCATGATTATGGCAGGCAGTTAAAAAATCATTGCTTTGACCATAAGACTGATGTGAACTCAAATTCATCCAAGACCAGAAGTAAAGAACATATTTAAGCCTGAACATTTCACAGCCGTCTGGAGCTAAGCCCTGGACACTTCACTGATTGGATAAGTGCTGCCTTCTTGTCTGAGGACGTCTTATTAAAACATGAAGCTCTTGACTTATTAAAGGCCAGTTGGCAATTAAACATCATTAGCACTAATAATACTTAAGTTCAAAAAACACAGACAGAATGACAACTGATATCTATAATTAAGGCTAATTTAGGCATTAGAAGACATGCTTCACTTCTCACATTCTGACACAGACGCCATAATATAGTTCACCAAAAGAAAATCAACAGACATTGACTACTTTGGGGGTTTGTTATGGCATCATCAGACTCAGACAAAAATGTCAATTAGTCTTGGATCTCTCGGTTCTTTTTTAGTTTCAAGGGGCGTTATGAGCGGATGCTGACCACATTGCCCCTGCCAACTGGACAGACCCGATCTGGGCTGCGTTTCCCAGTTTCGATGTACCTTAGAGTTCTACAAAGGTTTCTACAAAGCAAAGGAACTTCTTTTCCTAGTGTCTCCCAGACTGTCCCTTAGAAGGTCCCCTTAAGGAAGAGCTGCTAAGGTACATCCCTTAGCTATAAGCTGTCTTTTGCTGCGGTGCATTGATCAAAATGACGTTTTAACATAACAAGTGTTGCCATAATCATTTTACCTCAATCTAAAATGACAACAAAGGAAGCTATGACTACTAAAGATCATCAGCTTCATCTATTTACTGTAGTTTCGATAGTTCCAATAAATACATAACCCATAGCCTACAAAATACAAAACAGAGTATGAATCCAGACATACAAGCCACAGTCTGAGACTTGTTGAAAGGTCAGAATAAATTATAAAGCTACATGGATGAATGATGTTATTCTCATACAAACAAAAGGTCTAATACAAACTTGTTGTCATCACACACTAGGCACTTGCACCATGATATCCACATTTAATTACAGTGTGTGCGTGCGTGCACGCCCGTGTGCTCTCTGTCAGCACTGTGCTCCTCTGCTGGCAGTGTTTAGCTCTCAGGGTCAGTCTGGGTTCATGCTACTATAACCTAACCACACAGTCAGAAAAGCCAGATCCTCAGATAGCTCCATTACATGAAAAAAAAAACAAAAAAATCCACAATTTTTCACTAAATTGGAGTAATATTATAGAGAGGTTCTATATTTCATTAGGCTACCATTATGATAAGAATAGACAGATTAAATGACAACATTCTCATGACGTGACGCACAGAAACATTGTTTTCATAATTAATTTACATGAGGTAAATTTTAAACTGAAACAAGTAGCCTAGATGTGAACTGTACTGCAACTGTCCATTTGAAAAGTATAATGTTGGTCTAATAAAGCTAACAGTGTGACAGGATGAATGGAGCGCATCACTAAGGGACAGTTTACGAGTGGTTCAGACCACCCATCTAAAGTTAAGGAGACTCTGGGAAACAGCCCATAAACTAAAGGGAGACCTTAAGGCACAGCCTATGATGAACGTAGCGCCAAAAAGGCTCTGGGAAACAGGGCCAGAGCAGCAAAACGTGTGACATAGAACTGAGCAACTTTGAGTGTTGCTTGGTCTGTTTTACAGCAGGAAAAAAAAAAGACCACTTGGTTGCAAAGTTTCACATATTACAGCTAAACAGTACACTAAAATGTGTATCTGAAAACATTTGAGATGAGACATAGTTGATGTAGTAACAGAATCTTGGTTCATATTTGATCAGAAACTTGCGATTCATGAGCTTGGAGTTTTTGAACCAGCGATGCTCAGTCATCATGTCAGTCATTGTTTCAAACCCGCCCCATATTGAATACATGGTTGTGATTGGCTCGAAGAGATCCAGGATGGTGGAAATTTGTCTTAACGGCCGGGTGGATGGCCAGACGTATCTTTTATTTATTTAGCTTAACAATGCAGCTTAATTCAGAGTAACCTCAACCACATTTTGATTCCAAAGATGTTCCCCATGGAAAGACACACACCTCTGTGGACAGACAGTCTTTCTTTTGTGGTCACTCAGGCTAACAGGAGCTAGCTAACACTGCTAACAATGACTCTTCACTTAAAAGCTACAGAGGTTTAGTCAGTGTGTGTTTATTTACAGCAGCAGCCTCTGCTTGATTCAGAATAACTTTAGCATTGTTATTGCTCTAGCTAACCACAACCATAGTAACCAAGCCACAGAGAAACAGACCTTTTTTTCACAGCAGCCATTTTGACATGAAGCAGTAGAGTTAACACAGGTGTTACTAATGATACTAATTAAGGTTCAGTTCCACTCAGGTCAAAGAAAGTCAGACTGCTGCTGTTGTACATGTTGGTTCACTGGAAAGACTCTGCTACACTAACTGAAACTGGATCTTAATTAGTAACATTGTTGATACCTGTGTTTACTCTGCTATTTCATCTCAACATGGCTGCTGTGAAAAAGTCTGTAATATGCAAAATAATTAAAACAGACTTTTGAAAAAAGGCCATATGAAAGTTTTAGTCGTCAGGGTGGTATTCTTGCCTGGTTGGGCTCCTGGCACCTCAGGGCTGAGTCAGCTAGTTTGGCGTCTAGCTCCACAGCTAACCAAGCTAACTAGCTAACACCAGCTACAGAAACAGCAGACAGTGGTTAGCCTACTTTTGCAATAAGCTGTCTGTCTATCAGCTAAGCTAAGTCACCTTGGTGCTGTACTCTCTCGTCAAAGAGGCCTTATAACATTTCATGACACCTTTATGAAAAGTCCAAATGCTTCCACTTTAGGGTTCATCTGCCCTGCTGAAGTACCCTTGACCGTGAGCTTGTGACCTATGACTCATAAGCTGTAGGCACTCAAAAACAATCATGTGAAAATGCGTAGAAAAAGTGTATACTGCTTTTACATGTCATTTTGTTGAATAAAAAAGTATAAATGTGATTGTTTCTGTGAGTTTCGGCAGCCTTGTTTTCAAGGTGGACGTCAAAGCTCAGACCGAGGCAGCATTGATCCCTAATCATTAGGCTCATAGAACAGTGAAATGGATCTAGTACAGCAAATGAGGACACAGTCGAGAAAATCTGTTTAACTGAACAGAGGCTCAATACTGATCTGCAGCCAAAGCCCAGGGGCGTGGAGAGAGAGGGTCAAGAACACTTTGTTCTTTTACATAAAAAAAAGAAACTGTACCAAATCAGACTGTGGTCCAAATGTTTCAGCTTTCACACTTTGAGTATCAAACGGGTACAATGAAGAGGAGTAGCTTTAGAAATGGAATAGCTAATGCTTTCTGACCACTAGAAACAGAGGTATGTAGCTCTTTAAAAGAGACCACATATTTAAATCACTAAAAATGAATATCAGTCATTCTTGAGAATTGGGACAAAACTGTATTTTGAGGGTTTTTTTTACTCCTCAATTATAGAAAATATATTTTAAAAGATCAAACTCTTGTTGATGAAACATTACATTTTTTCATTTCACAGCACAGACATGGTCAGCAGCCATTTTATTTTTTAAAGTGTGTCAGAGTTCTCTTAATGTTAATCAAAATACACATTTTCAAACCATAATTCTCATTTAGCTTTGATTTAGAAGGGCTACAGAGTCGACATGTTATGGTTGAGACACATCTGATAGAAATATTATTGAATTTTGTTGAAAAATAGAAAACTCACCAGTGTTTGAGCAGTATTTCTGCCTTTTTTAAACAAGGAAGTGAGACAGAGGTCCTTAGGGTATAGCTGACCCTTTTTATGCCTGATTAAATCATGTTTAAAGGTCCAACATTTCATACAAAAAGCCATCTTAAAACAAAGATGATGCACATTTTAAATTTGTGTTATCACTAGTATATATACAGTATATACAGTGGTTATATTGGAAATGTTAACATATTGCACCTGTGTATTTTAATATACAGAAAAGGCTTTTATTTGTATTTCCTGAATTAAATGGACACTTTTTTTTAATCAAATGGAACTTGTTTAATTAAAGTAAGTTAAGGTACTTCAATCAGGCCAAATCCTTTACAATAATTATATTTTATTTTACAAAAGACTAAAGTAAGCAACAAGTACTTTAATAAATGTGAAAAAAATCTGATAACATTAACCTTGAGACAATAGAAGAAAAAACCTATTAGAAAATAACAAGATGTAGGAATAAATAAATAAAAATATAGTATTTAAAAATTGCCATCTTGTGACTTAAAATCCTCCCTGAGAGATGTAAATTTCTCAGTGACTGTGTGGTTAAATGTCTTTGACAGGTTTACGTAAAGTACCTACTTCAAGGTGTGTTGCCCACTAATACAGTAGTATTTAAAAGTTTGTAAAAGACCATCAACACACATTTAACTTCAGTCATCTCCAGTGGGGGAATGTAACTAAGTACATTTACTCAAGAACTGTACTTAAGCAGAATTGCATCCATTTTATGCTTATTTGTAGTTCTACTCAACTCTTTTGCTCCACTACATTTGCTTGACAGGTATGTTTGTATTAATAGTTTTAAAAGTTTGTTTTGGTAGAACATGATTTGTCCCAGTTCTCTAGTGATGAAGTAGTGTGACTGAAATGCTTCACAGACATGTTTCAGACTGAATGAAACACAGGCCTGGTTGGTTGTGAGATACTTACAGTACTCTATGCCCAGGATGACGTCTCTGAAGTATAACCTCGCCTGCTCCTCGGACAAAGGACTGTCTGTGGGCACTTCCATCACTGGACTACAAATCCATGCAGGCAGTCAGGCGGGAGAACAAACAGACACACAGGCGACAAGGCAGACAAATCCACAGATTAAGTGTATCATTTGTTTCATTATTAGCACAGGAATTTGATTCCAAATGTGATGACATTCATACATCTACGCACACATGCAAATCCTGATCAAACATCACTGATGATACATGTCTTCTCTGAATGCAGATCCAAAACCCTGCAGCACCAAAAACAGCTTAGTATCTGTTTGGATGAGTGTACAGGACAGAAATAATTCACTATCTCATGATTCCAAACGCCTTCTACTGTAGAAAGACAGTCAGAGCTGCCAATTAATCATTATTTTTATTACAGATGAATGTCTTGATTATCATTTTGGTAACACTTGAAGGTGGGATAAGTGATTCTGGAGAAATCGTCAGTATTTGATGACCTGGAAATGAGACTCAACAGTCAGCTAACTTTTCCAAAATCACATACTGAACCTTTAATTTGGACTGGACCCCCAATTTAGCATTTATAATCAGTATGTTAACATTTAACTAACATTTTAACACATGCTGCATCTGTAAGTTGATATAAGGACGTTTTTTAAGCATTTATTCATGTTTTTGTTAACAACTAACAATAACTAAATCCTCCTGTAGTAATAGTTATACTATCTGACAATAATAAATAAAGAAAGAAAGAAAACAGAAAAGACACTTTCAATGCTTGTAATGATTTTACAACTATGCTTATAATGTCTTAATACAATTTTATAGTGTGTAATGAAGCATTAAGTGAAATTTTGGTAACACCTTTTATGAAGGTCATGTCTATAACACATTATAAGCACATTCATAATTTGTAAGCGTTTATAAAACTCTTCACAAATGTCTATAACTATGCACAACAAACAACAAGGTTTCTAAAGTATTAAGTAACATAATGTATCTAAGTATATAATGCATGATGTATTATCGTATGTATTGTATTGTAGGTTTGCCATAATGCTTTATAACTCCATCCCAAAGTGACCAAAGAAGTCCAGGGCTACACAACACATTATAACTACCATAACTTTAGCCAGTTATAAAGATTCATAGAGAACTGCTGTAATGTATCATAACAGATTATACACTATAGCATGACTTATAAAGCATCATGAATGCTGAACTCATAATATATTTTGTCCACTACTTAATAATTACTTAATAATACTTTATAAACCCTGTTATAAGTTGTCATGCATGATTATAAACATTTATAGAGTTTTATAAAGCCTTATAAATGCATTATAGTGTCTTAAGAATGTGTTTATAATGCACTATAATCAGAACCTTTCTATGAGGTTTGACTGATATTTTGAATTACTTTTGATATACATTGTGTTATAGCAATTTATAATTGCTTAAAATTGTTAGAATTTTGAATAATTTAAATCAAGTGAAGATGTGAGTGCTTGCTGTAATCATATATAATTGACGTGCGCCTGTGTACACTGTGTATATGTGTATCATGTGTTGTTTGGAGGAAATCCTCCAGCACTTGGTAAAATCCTCGGTTCCTCTTAGCGTCATTCTGCAGTGACGACAGTTACTGATGACGAGCTGATCACAGCTGTATCAGCTGTCAGACTGACTGGTACAAATGTTCACACAAACACTTACTGACGAACGATTCCAACACCTGACAGTATTCATTTAGACCTGTAAACTGTTTAAAATAGCTGATTATTAGTAGTATTCTTTCTGAAGTTGATTGATCGTCATTTAATATTCTTTTTAAATCTTCTAATTAATATAGGCTCAAATGACAGATCTGTGTTTTCTTTACTTAGGCTGTTTATTTACCTGCATCATTGTTATCTGCACAATAATACACACCCAGCTGTGTGAGAACGTGTGTGTTGATTTTATTGTGAAATAAAAAAGACAAACTGCTGCTTTGTGTGCCACAACTCTTTGCAATGAAATTAACTTATTATAAAGTGTTAGACGTTGACATAACCGCACATTACATCACATCTCATCATATAACTGTTTTATTTTATTATCTGTAGATCCCTGTACATGACACTATAAAGTAAACACGCCACCGCAGGTATTTTCTCTGATTAGTGCATTAAAAAGTGTGTGACAGTGATCCCACAGTAATAATCTGTGAATCATCACTGTACCAGACGCCTCCTTTTCATCCTGTCTCTACCTGTTTGTGTCATTATTCAGAACATACAGCGATTTGCAGTCTAATGATACTAATAATGCTTATAATCAGTTATTTCTTCACAAGCTCTGTGTGACATCAAAGGACTTCTGTCAGTCAGAATTTGATTTCCCTGTGTGGTTCCACTTTTTAATCACTATGACATTAGTGGTACAAATATGAATACTGAAGTCAGAAGCGGTAGAATCAGTTGTAATAGTACACGCAGTATTAGCAGCAGCAGCTGTAGCAATAGAAGAACTGTAAGAAAGAAGTAGCATAAAAACTTTTAGCTATATTAGTAGCAGCTGCATTGATCAGCTCATCTGTCTGTTGTCTTCCTGACAGCGGGGAACAAGCGAGCGAAACACTTCCTCTCATTATGAAAAAGCTAACAAACAGAGCATATCTTCTTATTAAAAGGAGAACATCACTTATTAATGCACATATGTGAAATGATGCCAGCTACTCCCTCCCACCTCCAGTCGCTTATAATAACAAAAGGTCTCAGATCATTTGATCATCGCAAATTTTTAGCGGTGTAGGAAGGAACAGCTCATGCATCAGGACGTGAAACATTTACACGGCCGGCTGCCACCACTAATAACTGCGAAAACCTAAGAACATTATGAATCCTTTTGAAGATCGGGATGGAGCAAAGACCCGCACTGTGTCAGCTCAGAGTAATGAAAGAGAACACTGCAGAGAAGGAGGCTGGGATTGACGGAGTGGAGGGATGGAGAAATGAGGAGGTGAAGGTGGAGGAGCAGAAGGGCTTTAAATTATTAAAAAAAAGGACATGTTCTCTACTCACCCCTTACGCATCAGCTCAAACACTGTCAGGAAAGAGGAGGGAGAAGGAAATAGGAACACAATTTATTCATTCATTCATTCATTCAGCTGGGGTTGACCACTGCTCCAACACCCCAGCATCGCATTATCCAGTTACATTAAATTAGCTGAACGTGGCACATTAAGCCCACAGAGGGTTTGACGTGTCACACTGACTGTGACCTGGCACTGCTGATGGAAGATCTCTGCATAATGTGTGTGAACCCTGAGGTGATGTGGAGGGAAGCAAGGGCCGGTCTGAATTATGAATGTTTTATACAGTACCAACACTTGTTGGTGGCATATGTGCCGAGCCCCAGAGGCTGAGAGCGGGCAAAAATAGAGTGAAAGATTTGGACGGAGAAAATATGGAGTGCGTACCCATGTGAAGGTTGTCCTCCGCTGGATCGTCCAGCACCTGCAACATTAACATAATCAGAATGAATGGAGACTTTCCAGTTTGAAAACACCAAGGTCCTGCACTGAAGGTACAGGTGGGCATGAAAAATATTAAAATGAACATGGAAACACTTCTCCTGCGGTACATTTAGAGAGCTGACAGTTTGCATTCAGGACTGAGTCCTTTCTTCCTTACAAAGTCCTGAGCAGAGTTATAAAAGGGCATAATGATGACAGCAGCCTTGATACCTTAAAAATTGGTTGAAAATTACCTCTTGCCTCCACTTTGTTCTCATGAAAGCGGCTTGTAATTCTCAACAGTTAAGACACTGGCAGGAGCTGGAATTTAAAACACCAGCTTTGGACGGTTTGTGCAAATTCACAAGATGACAGTTCATGGCTGGATTAACCTGCTACGGGGCCCTGGGGCTGAAGTGAGCTGCAGGGCCCCCTTCAGCCACAGTTCTTCTGGTTCGTTGTTCAAGCAAAAAAAAAGACAGTTATACTCTCATTATTTATTCCTTACTTGAATTTACAATAACTTGTGCAATAACTCATGTGCAATACATTGTTATTACACCGTTATTACACCATAACCATTATTACATCGTTATATATGATTGTAGCTCGATGCACATTTTTGTACATAACTTTACAGCCATTCATGTGTTTCTATTCATTGTTTATTTTCCATATATTGCAGTTTTAGATTTATATATTGCTGTTACATACTGCTGATAAGGCGCACGCACCTTTACACACTTGGTGTCATTGTTATATTATCTCTTTTATTGTAGTGGAATATATATTTTTTAGGGCTGTCAAAGTTAACGCGTTAATAATGCATTAACGCAAATTCCTTTTAACGCCACTTAATTTTTTTAACGCACGTTTACGCACGTTCTGTTATATTGGCCTGATCAATACTTTGAATTAGCAGCTGGAAATGAATCAGCTTATCAGATAAAAACTTTACTGATGATGAATCCTGATGTTACCGTACAGTTCTGTGGTTTAAACACTACAGATACAAATATCGGTCTTTCTAAAGTCCAAACTGACGACGCTGGTCTCCTCCATGAAACGTTTGTGACTGCGCTGCATTATTATAAGTCATGATGAAGACTCCAGACTCTGTCTCTCCTCTTCATCTCCTCAGTGTGTGTTTGTGTGCAGTTTGCTGTCTGCTCAGAGTGACACTGATGTAAATGATCCTGCTGCATTAATACAAAAACATGAATAACAGGGCCACATTAATGTGGATAAATGTGGAAAAAGAGACAAGTTTTTTGTTAAGATGAACCTTTAAAGGTGTTTAATAGACATGTTAAGTGCAAATATATTCCCTTCTTTCATGAGTCTGTTTCCTCATGCAAAATGAAACGTGATTAATATAGATTAAAAATGAATATTTAATCGTGATTAATCAAAATTAATCCACAGCAACCCTGTGATTAATCTGATTAAAATTTTTAATCGTTTGACAGCACTAATATATTTACATACTTCTTATTTTCTTTCTTATAACTGTGTATACTTAAAAAAAACACAAACCAAAAACAAACCAAAAAAAAACAACAACTGGATTTTGAGTCTTGATTTTTTGAGTCACATCATGTTATCATTATCCTTCAGTATAACGTGGATATTCTCCACATAAAAACGGGGGGAAAGAAAAAAAGAAAAACTCTGACAGTGGCTGGAAAAACATACTCTTTCTCTTCCATTGCGAAATAGTAGACCTGGCCCCGCCAACCACTGCACTAGGTTGAAAAAGCAATCTGCATCAAGATGGCTAGTATCTGGCTAGCATTAGCACTAGCATTAGAGGAAACATCAGAGAGATTCAGCAATCCATGTTTGAGCCAGCTGTATCAGAATGGGAAGTGTAGTTTGTGTTATGTTGTTTGTTATCTTGTAACTGGCAGTGACTGACACAGTCAATGCTAACTCTCACTGTTTGTACTGCTGGAGGTGTCCTGTTTCTTTTCCTGCATTTGCATGTTGGCTTTAAAATTTGTTATGTACCAAATCTAGCTTGCCCCAAGTACATTTGAAAGTCAGGTCTTAGGGAAGATTCCCCCTGCAGAGGAATATAAGCACACGTCCCTGGTGACAAACTTTTCACAGATTCAAGTTGGTATAGTCAAGGTCGGACACTTTAGGAGACACAAAAATGATAAAAACACATTTTCAAGTGTGGGGAATCTCAAAGTGTGTTTACAGGGCCTGGGGAGAGTACTTCTGCATGTGAAAACAAGATGTATAAAGCTTTTTGCAGCTCCACAGGGAGCTGCACAAAGGCTGATAAATTGCCTTCAGTGATGTCATTTGAGTCAGCAGAGGTTGGGACTGAAGATGACAAGTTTGAAAATAAAAAGTTGGAGTTGGAAATATGCAAGCTAGCCAGACCTCTGTAGCCCGCTGCTCATCTCTGCTTGAGGCTGGAGACGCCAGGCTGCAGTCACTGCTACTAGTATAACTCACTCCACCCGACTATCTGTGGTAAAGCTGAATTGTGGGTAATCAGGCCACATGTTTTGACAACTAAAACTGTGTCTCAGGTTAAAGGGGAAAATCTGGCACTTCTCATGTGGATGTCCAGTCAGAGTGGATGTACAGTTGAGAAAGCTGAATTCAAGGAGTCATGTTGGCAGTGCCTACATGTACCAGCCTGCATTGCATGGGAGCTTCTGTCACCCACGCACATGTTGCCGTGTATCACCACTCTAACATGCAGCTATTGACTTTATTGACTAAAACATAACATTAGGGGACAAAAATCCTCTTTTGCCCATTGTTCTGAAAGGAACAATGGGCAAAAGAGGATTTCACATAGATGAAAGAAGAAGAGATGAAGAGACAATAAGTAAAATGTCTCCAGACCAGAACTAAAGTGTTTTGAGTTGATGAAAATACTCTGAAGTGATCTTAAGTATTTTTTTTAATCAAAATGCTTTGTTTCTATTTTGGTTGTGAAAAAATGTAAAGTAAGTAGAATTCTGGAAGTAAAAATGCACACATGCACCTTTATTATGTTCGAGTTGCAACCAATGGATATCAAATAGTTCGTCTGATCTGGTGTAAGTGTTCTTGGAATAAAGCTGAACATCATGAAACATCACTATGTATTTTGTTTGTCATTTTATTTGGGAGAATTTTGCAAGAAATGACCCGACAGCCTGGATGTCAGACAGGCAGCTGCAGCTGAAGTTGACGTTAGCCAGTTTTAGCAGGGCTCCCTCCAGCACAGATTAAAAACACACAGGTCTGTGCTGGGCACAAACACACTGGAACAACTTAAAGCAATTTGTAAGAAAAGTAAATGTTGTTCATGCTGACCTAACGTTATCAGATGTGTTTTCTTGTAGGAAATGCGATCATGAGGGGTTGCTGTATGTGGGTTTGGCAGGCAGCAGCTCTGCCCTCTTCCCGGCAGTGGTGGACTGGAATAAGAAGGGCAGCAGTTTGTATGCTGTGGGGCATCAGTGCGGCAAAAGATGCATTTATGGTGAAACAGTTCCGATCAACAAATATGCATCTGTGTAATAAAACACACGGGGAACTATTTAACCATTTAAAGGTTCACAAAGGCAACTCATTTTCTTGCACTCAGGGCAGCCTATACAGCACTCCACTGGAGAGCTCCCTGGAGGGCACTTTATCATGATTCATCTAACATAGGGGCATCAAAAAGGACGGAGTTCCCCAATCCTGATCCTCAGGGCCCACCGTCCTGCGTGCTTTAGATGTTTCCCTGCTCCAAAACACCTGATTCAGATGATCATCCAATCATAAAGCCTCTGCAGAAGACTGATGACTACCTGAATCTTTTTGAATCAGGTGTGTTGGAGGGCAGAAACACCTAAAACATGCGGGGCAATGGGCCTGAAGTGGTCCTGAGGTCGAGGATTGGTCCGGAGGACGAGGATTAGGAAATGCTGCAATAGGGCACTTTCATAATTTTTGTTTCTGACCATGGGGAAATCCCAGCGCTGTGTACTGGACATCACTGGATGCAGGAACACCAACAGATTTAGCAGCAGGAGAGCTCAGTATAGCAGCACTGAGGAATTTATTACTTTAACTGACTACATTTCCCATCAACACTGACTGGACTTCCACATGAAAAGTACCAAATTCTCCCTTTAATGAACACAGGTGTTCCCACTGGACCACATGGCCCGTGCTTTGCTTCTGCAACACAACGCTCACAGGCTCTCAGAAACCGTCCTTCCATCCAGAGTGGCGGTCTGCAACCTGTGGCTCTTTTGGCCCTCTCCAGTGGCTCCCTGTCTTTGGCAAAAAATGAAATGGAAATGAGTAACAGGTGCTTTAACACTTGAATTTTTGTTTATCATGGTTGTTGGTCTAAAGTAGGAATGATTAATTGAGGATCTTTAAATCTTGTTAAGAATTTGGTCTAAGTAAAATTTAATCGATATACTATCAAATAAGGACCTGAAATATATTATTTTTATGAGTGTGCTCCAATGTTATATGATATTCAAGATATATGTTTAATATGTCAGACTTTTGTCTTCACATGTTTCATGGGCTGTAATACTGTCAGAGAATATGCAATATGTTGCCGTGGAAATAAAGCTTTGATTGAGGAGGGAAAAAATGCATTTGGTATTGTTTGGTGTAAGCAGACTTTTTATGTTTTTCTGACAATGATTAATTGATTAACTGATTGTTAATGTTACCAATGATTGATTTAGGAAAGTACTTACAATTTACAACCCTGGTACTGATAGTTTTCTTAAAGCCCATTTTTATAGACTTGCTTTTATATGATGTTGTTTCTTATCTATTTTAATCTTATTCTTATTCAGGTTTTTCTTGTTTTCCTGTTCTTGTCTCTTTTAGTGTTTTGTCTTATTTTCTGATGTTTTTGTGTCTTTTGTTTTTGTCTTAGTTTTAATTTAAGCTTAATTTGTTGTTACTCCAGTTTGGCCTTATTGTGTTGATCCTCTGTTGTTATTTTGCCTCTGAGGTATCCTGCTCTTTTGCTTTGTCTGACAAAGCACTTCATAAACTCTGTTTTTAAAGGTGCTATATAAAGAAGTTGTTGTTGTTGTTGTTGTTGTTGTTATTATTATTATTACCATTATTATTATTACTGCTATTATCATTATTAATACTATTATCATTATTGCTATTATTAAAGTCTAAAGTGATTCTTACATTCTGCAAGTGTAACTATGTGTAGCCAAAAAGAGTTTAAATATTTGAGCTAAAATGAGTGTACAGTTACAGCTATGCACCTTTTCCTGGAAATTTTGACGGTGCTAGACTTGAATCTCCATAAGCTAGGTATGGAGCCGAATTTAAAAAAGGTAACGAGTGAATTTAATAGTTGCAGCTCCAAACTGATTTTTTTTATTTCCTTTTTTGGCCAAAAATGGCTCCTTTGATGATTAAGGCTGCAGACTCCGGATCTAGAGCTTGAGATCTGTGCCCGAACCAGGTGGGACCCAGTGGGTTCGGGTTTGGTCGGGCACATAATATTCTCACATATTTCATCATGTCAGGTTCGGGCTGTGGTATATTTATTTATTTTCGTTTTTCTCCCCAATTTTGTTGTTGCCAATCCCAATTCCCTGGATGTATTGTCCCGGTCACTGTTTGGTACACAGAGAGAAGCTTGTTAAGAAAAATGTCGGGCTGTAATCTGGTTTGGGCTGAAATATGCCAATGAGGGTCGGGTTTGGGTCGGATTCGGACAGAATTCTTTCAGCACCGAGCCTCGACAGGCTCAACTTTTCAGGCCTGGTTAAAGCGCCACCCTGATCTAGTGCATCTGTTTAAATACAACGTCCTGGTCAAGCACCACACAGTGCACACATTACTGGGAAAACAAGGACCTCTAAAGCAACAGGAACACTGTTTACTCACGTCCAGTTTGACAGGACATGAGACAGTCATGAGGTGATGTTTGCTTATGCTACTGAACATGTTTGCTTTATTAAATACTGCTCTTATTCACATTGTTTTCTCCCTTTGTTCTATGTAAAAAAGCTATAAACAGTAAATGAGCTGCTGTGTGCAAAGTGAAAACCATTAGTAGCCTTGTCATTTTATTAACATCGGTTGACTAAGATGTATTTAAAGGCTGTCTCGGTTCATGGGGAAATGAGCTTGTCTTCTCTCATAACAAGAGCATTCCTTGGTGAGAGCGGGGACAGTTTTACTGTCTCTTCCCAACCATCTGTGACAAATGACCAGATCACTTTCATCAGTTTTAATCTGCTCCACTCTGCGTCTGCTTTAATGTTTCAAAACGAGAGAAAAAGCCTCCTCATGATTAGATGGACTGGACTGCAGTCTCACGGGAATCGGTTGGAACGCCGTAATGAATGTGATCCTGACCCGAGCACAGCCCATTTTAAATGGATGGACAGGGAGCGATGGAGAGGAGGAAAGCAGGTTCTCCCACTGCCCACAATATGAGTGAGAGTGAGGGTGGACAAATAAGGGAGGAGAGGAGTGTGTGTGTGTGTGTGTGTGTGTGTGTGTGTGCGTGTGTTCGTGTGTGTGTGTCTTCACTGCTGGAGCGAGCAGAGGAGCAGAAGTACTTGCCTTTTACTTAAAAACTCCTTTATATTTCTGGCACACTCTACACCCGAGCAAGCCAGACAGCTTTCCCACTGACTGACTCCCTGAGCTTAACTCCCGACCACGCCGCCAGTGCCCCCGCCATCTGGCCCAGATTGAAAAACACTCTGATGATATCGCAAGGGAGCGGCGGGCATCTCGAGTCACGTCTTCAAAAGCGGTGATCATTTTTCATAAACAACCGCCTCTGTAGAAACTGAAAGCTATCCATCTTTAAAATTCCCCAACTCACTCTGAGAGCGCTGCAAAGAATCCATTTACAGGGCTGGAGCTTTGTTCACCCCGAACACGTCGCCTAAACATCATAAAGGTCCAGTGACAGAAGTGTGATGGATGTGCTGGAGGGCAGAACCTCCAGTCTCATTTCCCCCTCATGTTTCCTGGCAGCACAGGGTTTTATCCACATTTTTGCTCCGACTTAAAGTGATACCACATAAATACAAAGCAGGGAAGCTGATCTGAAGATCAGGATAATCCTGACCACAATTTTAAACCTGTTGTACATGTCCACATGCTATTATCAGAGAAACAGTTCTGACGCAATTAATTGTAATTTAACTCCAAATACAAACAAAATGAACATGATTTATTGGTGATGATATTGATGTGCAGGGGTGGAAGTAACTAATTACAAATACTAAAATTACTGTAATTAAGTCATTTTTTGGGGTACTTGTACTTTTATGAGTAGACTCAAGTCTTCAAGTCTTCTTTTCAAGTAGGGTCAGGGATAGTTCACCCAAAAATGAAAATTCAGTCATTATCTCCTCACCCTCATGTTGATTGAAGGTCAAGTTTAGTGTTTTAGGCCACAAAACACTGCTGGAGTTTCACAGGAAAACAGTGTTGTAGAATCCCTCAAACAATGGAAGTGAAGGGTGACCAGTTTTCAAATGTGAAAAAACAACAGCATAAAAACATAAAATGCCTCCATACTGCTCGTCTGGTGTAACCCAAGTCTCCTAAAGCCCCAACATGCCAAATTTTTTTTACATTTTTCGCCTGAATCTTCACTGCAGATCTTTAACTTGGAGCCACGTTCACATGCACACTGTCTGAACTGGGTGTATGTGTGGTGTAACAGTGTACAAACTGCATGTTGGGGCTTTAGGAGACTTGGATTACACCAGACGAGCAGTATGGAGGCTTTTTATGATTTTTTTCTGTTTGAAAACTGGTCACCATTCACCTCCATTGGAGATTCTGCAGTTCACTACATGCAAAAGGAGTTCTTTGTCTGATCATCTATGAAGCCAGGTACAGGAGTACATATTGTGAATTAAAGGGCTGCAGCAAATATCTGAGCTGCTGTAGATAACATGTTAATTCCAATTTGTTGTAAACAATTCATGGACCTCTTCCGCCCAGATTCTTTCACCACAATCATATCTGTATCTGCCAACGCAAACCAGTTACATTTTCCAAAGGCTCCAGCCTTTAACATACCATCCAACACTTGATGACATATTTCAGTGGTGGGCCGACTGTCTGACAATACCATCTGTGGTGCTCTGCTACAAGGCTGAGCTACAGCTTTTATTTCAACTTCAGCATCCCACACAAGCAGTACACGTTTTACATAATTTCACTTTCATCATTGTCTACACCGTCCATGTCATAACATCTATCCAGGTTTAAGACAAGTACGGTCAAATGTTCAAGTGCAGTAAGATGTACCTGAGATTCAAACAGGAAAAGGAAAAAGAAAGGAAATGATGGATGCCAATAATAATGAGAAATAAATAAAAAGTAATAAAATAAAAAATACAAATTTTGGTCTTTGCAGCCTTAATGCATATGTGATTTGTTCCATCTCAAACAGTTCCCATATTTTTTGTATCCAAATGTTGTATGTTGGAAGTTTGGGATTCAACCATGTGATTGTGATAATTTTAATCGCACTATTTGTAATGGCGCTCCCCTCAAATCCTTCAGGGATCGCTCTGAGAAGAATCACCCTCAGATTTTTGGGGATATCTTGATGGGACACTGCTCTCAGACCGTCTAACACATCCTTCCAGAAGTTGTTATGTTTGAACTTTTTCAGTGTTAAAGGCTTATTAAAATAACCCACAATTAGCTTCTGAATGCAAACGCAGCAAACATTTACCTCTCAGGTTCAACAACAACCAAAGATTGTGATGCTCTCACCTCCACCAGCTTTACAATGTTGATGTGGTCCAGTTTTTTAAGGATGGCAATCTCCTGGTAGACCCTCTCCAGGGGTCCTAAGATTTTGGGCTGCTCTCCTTGGGCTGCCTTGGGTCCTCTTGGAGGTGGGCGACCTGCAGACAAACACACAAATACACACAACTTTTCTAAACAGGAGTCAGATACAGATTCTTTACTGAGCAAAAAGAAAAAATACAGTAAGAAAAACACAACTTGATCTTAAAACTTCACTTCAAGAAAAAAAAAATCTTATGTAAAGTAACCGACACTGCAGCAGAAGTTGCTTTTATGAAGTTACATGCTCAGCTACAGCCTTCTGCTCTCTTTACACTATGTCCATCATGTTGGAGAGTTTTGTATGTGCTCTTCCTCTTTCTTTTTCTATGAAATAATTTATGAATTTATATTATTTATCCTTTATTTAGCCAGGAAGGTCCCATTGAGACACTAGATCTATTCCTGCAGGGAGTCCTTGTCAAGACAGCAGCACACTAATACAGAAAAACAACAAAAAGGAAATAGAAAAAGAGAAGAATCCTTGGTATGGACTCATACAGGTCATACCAGTGATATGCATCTCACATTCCACTTCAAGTGAAGCATTATGTAAAACAGCAACATGTTTCCTTCAGGGCAGTTTGTAAAAGACCTTTAAAGGTATTCAAAGACGGGAGTGTTTCTGAGGTAATGGCAGCTCATTCCACGCTCAGGGTGAATAAAAAGCAGTTTTACCTGTGCTCTGAGTGCACCCTGGAGACATTTAGACTCTGAATGGTAGAAGTTGCTGGTGTGATGGGATAAAAGGTTGGACATGTAAGTAGGTAATTTACCTCAAAGTGTCTTGGTTAAAAACAGCAACATGTGGTACAGAGAGGACCATCCTATAGACTCATATAAAGTGCAATGGTGAATGTGTGAGTCTGCACTTGTTACAAAATGTAAAGCAGCGTGATATGCAGAATCTAGTTTTCTTTGTAGGACTGAAGTTGCAGGCATGCATGCAAATCCACACATTCATATTCTCCAGACTTGATTATTGTAACTCACTCCTCTCCGGCATCAACCAAAAATCCCTCTCACGTCTCCAACTGGTTCAGAGCGCAGCAGTGAGGCTTTTTACTGCTTTTAACAGACGACATGACATCACCACAGCCCTGGCTTCCCTCCATTTGCTCCCTGTGCGTTTTAGAATTAATTTTAAGATTTTACTGATCACTTTCAAAGCTTGTCTGTTTTTGTTTTGTGTCTTACTTTTACTTGAATTTTAACTTAATTTATTCTTGCTTCTGTTTGGCCTCATTGTGTTGGTCCTCCTTTGTCTGTCACAGCACTTTGTAAACTCTGTTTTTAAATGTGCCATATAAATAAATAAATAAATTCACTATGTAATTTTAATATCATGTAAAATATTACTTTTCATCATCATGTGGAATAGTTTTTTAAACTGTAAACAATATTACTTTTCAATATCAGAGGCTATAGATGAATCCGGTGAAGTACCGGAAGTTAATAAGCCGCCACTGCTGCAGTGACGTCTTCCTACAGTATGAGTGCGACTGAATGCGAGCTGTCATAAGAGGTTAACAATTTTTACAATTACTTTTTATGTAACATTACTTTTGACAATAATGTCTAGAAAGTCAGGAAGAACCTGTGCAGTTTGGCTGCTCCAACAGTCGAGTCAAACTTCAACTTTGGACAAAAATGGATTGAAAAATACAAAAACCTTCACTTCATGAAGATGCTGTCTGAGAGCAGAGACTCTACAGAGACTCACTGAGTTTACAGAGGACCACCATGTGTCAGTGTGGATCAAATATATTAACAGAAAGGAACTTTGTTCATGATAATCTTGAATACCTGATGAAAAACGTGAATGCATAAAGGCTATTGCTATTGTCACAACCAACATAAAGTCGTACATATGTAAAAATTTAAGAACATTGATATCACCATCCTAAAAGGTCCGTTCATCAGTTACTGGGGGCTGCTGTTTAACACCTTCAATCCAATAATCCATGTTGTCACTATTAGCAAGCAACAACTAACATGGAAGGAAACCCCAGATCTGCAAGATCTTCATCTTCTTCTTCTTTGTTGGATTTTAAAGTTGTCAGCATCTGCAAGATCTTGCGAGAGTGAACATTTTGGCCAAAACCATGAAAGATCTCCCGCTCTCTCACAGATTTGGTTCCCTACTAGACGCAACCAGCAGACACTCAGAGCGACGGACACGATGTGCCACCACAGCAATGGCGGCGCTGCAAGATGGCGGAACACACAAAGCTGTTGCCGGATTGGTCTATAGAATTTACTTTATCATGAGCAATACTCAATATCATGGGATCTATGTACAATATTATTTGAGGTTTATTGTCATGTTTTAATACACTGTGCAATTATACTCTTACTATCACCATCTTTCATTATAATCAGTCTTTATTACATTCATTATCTGGAGCAGCTTTTTTACTTCCTCTCAAAACCACTGACAATATTACTTTCAATGTAACTGCCATCAATACTTTTTCTATTTAGCTACTTTTTCTTTTACCTAACTTACCTACATCTATTGTTATTGTTAGGCACTGTTTCTTTGCGTGTACTCTTTATTTACTTATATTTTATGTTAATGGTTAACTTTGATTGCTCTATTGTTGTTATTATGTTACTGTCATTTTGGAGTCATATGGCACAAGAATTTGCTTTGGGATTAATAAAGTTTATCTTATTTTATTTTATTTTATCTTGTGTAAATCACATCACCAGAGTCTAAGACAGATGAAACGGAGCTTTGCACACTTTCCCATCTGGCCTCAAATCAAAAGTATTTTTTCAAAACAGAATTTAAAAATAAACAAGTTTAGAGCTTTCAGGTTCTTTCAATAGATTATCGACAATTTTTTTAAACCAATTTTTCATCAATTTTATGTCTTGGTATTTGTCTTACTGTCACAGATCTGAAACCTGCTCAGGCCTCAACAATAAGGACTGGCCCACTGGCCCGGGGCAAGTAAAATGCTATGTTGGACTGGTAAATCCAGATCAGGAAAGTGATTAAAAAAGCTTCCAACCTGATGAGTCCACCTCAGGAGAGAAAAACAGAGGACTGTCATACCATTTTCAACATGCAAGACTCATTATTGAAGCAATTTTTCCTGCAAAAATGGCAGAAAATGTTCTTTTCAGCCTCTCAAATCTGAAGATTTGCTGCTTTTCACTGTTTATTATGATATTAAACAAGAGATTTACAGACATCACCTTGGACTTTAAGAAACTGGGATGGAAACTTTTAATTTTTTTGACATTTTATAGACATTTATAGTTGTAGCCCAGAAAAAACATAATTAACTGGTCTGCGTTGTTATTTTATAATAATAAATAAAACAATTTGCATGGAGATAAATAATAATTGAACAGTAACGTTGAACCCTGTCCTTTACACGATGAATCATTTTTGTAAGAAGACGCAGTCAAGCACAAATGATTTTATTTAACCTCTCTTGTCACTGACAGATGTTGTCATTAACTGGCACTAAACCTAACATGACACACCTTCACAGCAGTGTTTGTCATTGTGATTATGTTACTTCCAAGTTAACATCTTTTGCAAACACAGACAGTGAATAGTGAGCGTCTACACAGCCAAACATGTCTCATCCAGTGGTGTGGGTCATTCAAAGTACAGTAAGGCTCCGTCTGGCCTCACTCTCAGAAACCTGTACTGAACAACAGACACAAGGTGCTGGTCTAAAGAAAATCCTGGAAGGTGTCCAGGGGGTTTATCTGGGAGTAAACAGAGGAATTGCTCTCGCCGAAACTGACAAGACTCCCATCTTTCTCTGTGGCTTATTTTTCTCATATTTCTTATTCAGAATGAAGAGAATAGAACATGACTTACGTGGAAAACCACACTGCTTCATTAACTTCTTCTTGGACACCACCTTCATAGCCTAGGAGAAATGGAAAATGATTTTGATCAGACAACACATTCACATACAGCTCATGTTAAAGGGATAGTCTGGATTTTTTGATGTAGGGTTGTATGAGGTAGTTAGTGATAGTCAGTGTATTACTGACAGTAGATGGCAGTCGACACAGCCCCAGTAAGGAGAATCAGAGAGGAGCACCAGCAGCTGTGGACAGGGACAGCAAAAGGTATTATAGCCATTTTAAGAGATCCATCCCAAAAAAAGTTAATATCAGTTTAAGTGAACACTATTATTTAGAATATTTTTACTTTACTTTTACTTAACTTTGCCATTAGACACCCCGTTCTGAGAGGAAGCAGCCGCTATATAAGCCAAATATTGCTCTCTTCAAACCAACCAAACTCCATAGACAAAATCAGTCATTTTACCTCACAGACTGTAGGAGTTGCTGGTCTACTGCTGCTTCAATCTGTTTGTTTGCTTGTGTTACTGTGTGACTTCTGTGTTTTTAAAAGGTTAGTTCAGATTCATCAAAGTCACACAATGACACAAACAAACAGATGGAGGCAGTGGTAGACCAGCAACTCTCATGTTCTGCGATGTAAAAGGACTAATTTTGCCAATGGAGTTTGGTTGGTTTGGAGACTCGGCTTATGAAAGGGTGTTTTTTTTTTTAAGTGGCTAAAATACCTTTAGTCACTGATCCTGTCCACCGCAGTACATTACTTAGCTTCCGCGCTGGTGCTCCTCTCTGCTTCTCCTAATTGGAGGAGCACGGTCCAGCGTCTGCTGCAGGTAGACTATTGTACCTCATACGACCTCACACTAAATAATCTGAACTATACCTTTATCAGTAGTGGGAATCCTAAAGAACCATTGATCAATTAAGGATTAATAATAAAATGTAAATTGTAAAAAGAAATGAAAA
>JAJHUR010114415.1:1102-28904 GCA_027495735.1 Lutjanus campechanus | reverse complement strand
GCTGCATCTTTTGTTACAGTACAACTGACTCATACCTTTTGGTGGGGGCACCTCTGCTGAGGTAGGTTGGAATCTGGATGTGATAACCTCAACCTTTGTTTTATAACCTCAACCTCTGCAAACATTACATTGTCGTGGCTGACAAGTGAAAAGAAATGGCTAGTGACACATGGTGGTCTCCAAATGCCCCATGCCAGGAGTGGGAACTAGCAGAGGCAGGAAGCACATGGGGAAACTGGTCCCTCCAAATTGAGGACTAAATAAAAATGACCATAACGGTAACAATCACAGTATCTTGCGCATGTAGATACAGCGGCCAGTAGCTCCCTCAAACTCTACTTTTCACTTTTAAATTGTTATTTTTTCACCTTTATTGCTGGAGCATGCAACAGCTATAACAGAATTACACTCGTTGGCACTGCAAAGGGAAGTGCGAGGTTTGAACTAAAGCGCAGCAGAACCTGAGGCGATCCACAAATGTAGTCGGTATCTTTCGAACATGCAGTTAGATCCACTGAACGCACCGCTGTGGATCCACCCCAGGAGAAATGGAGGTGAGCGGATAAGAGACATGCTCTGGTTTGGACTTAAGGCTGCTTCTGGACAATGAAATGCGACTCAGCCTGGTCAAACAACAGGAAATCAGAGAATGCTTGTGCCCACACAGAGAGACTTGCTCCACAGCATCCTGGATCGAGCTGTTGCACCTGAGGGGCAGATCACAACGACAACACGCAACACACGAGACTCCAGCAGGACAAGGGGAGGAGGACTCTGTGTTTTTAGATCGATGATGCTTCTGGCTCAATCTCAGTTTTCCAGATGTCAATTTTTTTAATTTGAAGATGTCAACCACATAACCACCACCATCTTGCTCACAGCCCTCTTAATCAAAATCCATATTTGCAAACTATAATTCTTAGCTTGCTTTGGTTTAGAGGGGCTACAGAGTTGACAGTTTATGGATGACACACCTCTGACAGCAGTATTATTTAATGAATCTGTCGAAAAATAGTTTACCTCAAAGCAGTATTCCCATGTTTTTTTAAACCAGGAAGTGAGACAGGGGTCCTTAGGGTGTGGCTAAACCTTTTTATACCTGATTACATCCCATTTTTGTAAAAGATTTGACAGAGTTGATGGAAATCTGGGACACAACTTTACAGGGTCAACATTTTCATAAAAACTCCATTTGAAAACAAATCACATTTTTACACCAATGTTATCATTAGGTATTTTTAGTTTTAGATTTTGAAGGCTTAACACATTTTTATAAATAAATATATTTATTTAATGTATATAAATTCTTAAAGATGACATTTTCATCAAAATATTGGAATTACAATGTTGGTTCTAATAATTGGGTTTCTTGGTGGGACTTGATTTGTCCCAGAACTCATAAATATTTTTACTCTATTCCATTCTGAACTTCATGAAACATCTGTGTATTTGTTGTAGTTTGTGTGTATTGTGAAGGGACTACAACTCTAATTTCATTGTCCTGTGTTGTATGGTGACAATAAATTACCTTGAATCTTTGTTTTGACGGTACACTTATGTCTTACTGAGTGAAGACAGAAATAATGTCTGTGAGTGTGAAAATTCGACACTCTTGCTGTTTGCATCACTGCTTAAATAAATCTGACATATATATATATATTAACTCTATACAGAGGCCATCTGTCTAACCCCATGAGTCTTACTCTGACTGGAAGACTGGAAGACTATATTTAGTAGAACAAAGTCTTTTTAAAGATACTTAAACGTACTGTTATTGCTGTCAGCATTTCACCAAACAAAAGAGCTTGGAGAGCATCTTTCTCAAAATCCGTAAACATAAATCAGTATCAAAAAAAGGCAGATCCAGCTTCTTCTGCTCTGTTTTTCTCCTCTTTACTGTCTCTATGTACAGTATCTGGAGACCCATGTTGCTTCAATGAGTTCACTGATTAAAAGGCATAGTGTATGTCTCTTTCTCTCTTTTTCTTCCTCTTCAAAAGTACTCACTACTGGGAGGCATAACATAGATATTCTCTCAAAATCTAGACTGCCAGCCTCTCTTCCTCTCTGCCTCTATCTCCAATTATCTATTTCTGTCTTTCTCCACCAGCCCCCTATATCTGCCAGTAACATTTTCAACCCACACTGCTGCCGGTACAGTGGTAGGCTTTACTTTTCTTCATGCAACCTCATCCAGATTACGAAAATCTTATCCGCCATCTCTGGCCGTCTGTTTTGCTTGCGCTCAGCTACTTATCAATAATTGCGAGGCACAAAGTAAAACCCAGACGTGATGGCAAACAGGGTCAAGTGAGAGGAGAGGCAGAAGCAGAACGAATGCAGAGAACAATTAGGGTGCTGTCTTTAGCATGGACATGCTGCTGAGACAGAGTTATGTAAGAGCACAGGCGTGTACAACCACTCACCAAATGTAACACATACACACACACACACCACAAAAATATACACATAAACTGAATATTGCAATGTTTGTCTTTCTCAAAACAGGTTTAGGACAGGGATTTAAACAAATAAGTGAATACATGATTGGGATAAGGACAGATCATGTGCTCTGAACAGATATGACAGCATCCAATTTTTTTGCAGGCATATTTCTCCACTGCATGTAAGCATGGGCTAAAGCAAGATAAGAAGTTAGTGACCATCTCAAAAGTGCCTATAGCTTTCTTTTTTTCCACTGACACTTCAAAACACCTTAATTTCCTCAGTGTTCTTTTTTCACGACCAATATGACCAATAAGTCCTCCAAATTAGATAACAATACACAGTTTGTTCGCTGTGATGACCCAGGCCTCTAGGGGAAAGGGAGGAAACAAAAGAACAGATGGAATTGGTGAAATAAAGTTCTTTATTGCATGGATTGGTCAAAAATAACTGAAAAGAAAAAAGAATGAGACAAGCTACAAAGGGAAAGGGGCCTGGGGGTGCTGCTTAAATCAAATAAATAAATACAGCCAAAAGTGGACTCCAAAGTCAGAGTTTTAACAAGGTCTATCTAACTCTAAAATATAGAGAGAAAGAGTCAACTACAACAGGGATCTGTGCGTGGCATTGACATAAATAAAGATGGACAACTCATCTCCACTTCCTCCCACTGTACACATATGAAGCCAAAATATTCAGGATACGAGTGCTGGTGACATCATTTGGAGTAAGAGACAGCACAGAAGTGATCGGGGACAGAGAGATTTGAGTTGAGAACACTTAACCAAACATTGGTGTGATAACAACTACCTAAAATGACAAAAACATGGTAGAAAGAAATTATTTGACATGTACTTTGATGTTGTAGTTTGGCCCATACTGTCTGCTAAAATGGAAGGGGTGGGATTTATGACCTAAGCTGCAGCCAGCTATCAGAGGCAATTGAGACATGTTGGCTTCACGTTTGGGGAGCTCTCATGCTGTCCATATTTATACATGAATAAATATATGTATTGATGATGACTATACATGACTGTCAAACTAAGCTGTGCATGCCAAATGTACATTTAGAAGGAAAAGCTGACTAGATTCACCTACAAGAGCAGGATCTGTGCATGGCCATGACTGGGTGTAGTCCTTGAATGAAGTCATGACAAGTGGCCCACATCAGTCACTCAGATTTAAGTTTTGTCCCCGCCTCCAAAGTTGTAAAAGTCAACTTGACGAGCAACACGACCAGAGCCCTGTGCTCTCGGCACTGCATTTTTGCACACAGAGCAGAAATGCTCCCTCATGAGATCACTTTTCCACTCACAGATACTGTTCTGTGTGCTCGTATCACATGCATGTGCCTGGTTTTTATGTGCGCGGGTTTGAGACTGATTGAATGCCATAAGCAATCTAGACGATGTCCAACAACTTCCAGTATAGTCCAGTTAACCTCTGGTATAAATATGAACACCGGTATTTTGTGACATAAAAAATACAGATAGCAGCTGTGTGTTGCAGTTCACATCTTAATGATCCTGATGATTTTATTTACTAATAATGGACTGCCAAATCTGTTGACGTGTCTCAGTGTGAAGTATTCATCGGAGAAATGTCCTTTTTCGTGATTCTTTCATTTCAAACCGTATGCCATGAGAGGAATCGATGTGACAGTTTTTTGAAACACTGAAGAATTTATTTGTCTAGCCCTGCTCACCACACACAAGCCCATCTCTGTCCCGCTCTGTGACACATTATGTCTTTTTATTGGCCTCCTCCTGTCTGACTTTTCTATTCAGCTATCATTTTGATGTGATCTTCTATCATACTCCTGCTTGGTTGTAAATATGTGCGCAGCTAAGTAGAACAGAGCAATATTTCCCCTTTCGTGGCCCCGCCGTCTTGTCCCCTGAGTCTGTAAAGTGGCTTTCTTCCCAACAGTGTAGCTCGCAGTGAAACCAGGAATGTAAATACCTTTGTTTCAGATTCTATTAATTACTCTCCTGTCTCTCTCTTCTCTCTCGCAGCTTGTCTCAAACCACTAATAAGATTCCAGCCCATTAGTTTTGAACCATAACTTTAATTAAATGTTTTCCTCAGAATCTGAATGCTACTAATATTTTGCAATTATCTCTGACCGCTGACGTGCCGGATTAATAATGATTCTCCATTGCACCTTGCATTGAGGCCCACTTGACACCTGACATTTACACCTGGTCTGTTCAGGAGAGATTACAAAAACACTGCAGAAAACCTCCACAAACCAACTACAGGATACTACAACACTACAAAATGTATCTCTGTTTATGCTGCACAGTGCAGTCATTCCTGCCATTCAGCACTAATATTTCTAGAGATACAATTGACTGTGCTCTTCTAAAGAAATACATACTTATATCCTGTTGATTGCAGGTTATGTATTCTATTATCTAGCCTACGACATAGACTCAGACAGCCTGATCAATATTTGTGAAAATGAGCTACTCAGAAAACACAGACTTACATTACATTACGGCAAAAAAAAAAAAAAAATTAGCCCATTTACTGACAGAAATACAAATGAGTCCCAGAATACTCGTTTGGTTTTTAAAGGTCCAGTGTGTAAGATTTACAGGAGTTTATTGGCAAAATATGTCAGAAATGTCTGTGAAGGTTCTCAGTCATCCAGGTCATGGTTTTCGTAGCAAACGAATGAAACCATGTGACTCCAACAAAACACATGGTGGCAGGGCCCTTAATGGCCCTCATTCACACCTCCCCCCCAGGTGAAACTCAAGGTCCACACAATGGAAGGGGGGCAATTGAGACACATGCCCCCTCCAGGTGTTAACGACCACACAGTGGTTTAATACCTGAACTCCCAAGCCAGTCAGTCAGAACTGAAGAAGCCTCTTGGATGAGAGGCAAAACGTCTTCAAGAGCTCTATGTCAGAAATGAAATATAATTTTAATAAATATGGTTTCATTAGTGTATAATCACCTGAAAATAAGAATCATCGTGTTTTCATCCTGCAAGGGCAAACCCAAATCTGCAAAGCTCTGTTAACTGGCCCATTAACTGCAATTATCTCCAGGTCAAATCCGGACTCTCCCAGAACCGTTAATGTAAGTCCTGCAACCCAACTCACACAGTCACTCAGTTGTGTTCTCAATCAATGCAGCACTGTGCTCCTGAAGCTGTCAATGTGTTTCCTCAGCGACAATGTCCCTAGCTTGATGCTATCAAAAGCTAATAATTTTTGGCACTTTATACAAGCAGCAAAACCACTGACAGTTGAATTCTCACAGTCTTTGATCACACCAAATTTCTGCCAAATGTCCAACTTGGCCTTTGACAATAGACTGTCCACATTTTTTTAATTCTCCACTTGCTATTTATGCCTTTATGTCATCAAATTTAGCTATCAGCTAGCCTACATCACTGTCAAGTCAAACAGTGACGTCCCATTATTTGACCCAATGTGGGGTCAAAGGTTGTGTTGTAAGCTTTCACAATTTAAAAAAAATCCTGCCAACTGATTAACTAGCGGACAACTTGCAGATTGCAAACACTTCACCTTACCCTCCCTTAACCAGCATGTAGGACAAACTACTGTGGCTCCAACACTTAGGAGGGAACCCTTGATTTGTAAAACTCTCAGTGAGATCATGATTTAGCCTAGAATAATCAATCTCACGAAGGTCTGGGCTTCACTTCAAGACACAACCACCCTCCTGCCTGCCAGCGCAGTCCAAGGGGAAGGAAAGGAGTTCAGTTAGACCCCTAAATTTGTCGCTACTCGCTTCTTAGAAGTAAAGTGGCTACAATGGTCCGAAAAGTTGCTAAATCTGTTGCCAACACGGGCTGTGCTCTCCGCCTTTAGTTTTGCATGCATCTCTGTGATGAGGTTGCACTGAAACCCGTCTATGTTACTTTACATAAAAAATTATCTCCATGAGTTCCACACAGTGTAGTGTACAGTTTTTAAATTTGTTAAATTATTCTGTGAACATGTACGTATGTTCATGATTTGCCACATTTATCTATATAGTTATAAATAATCTGTCAAACATCTATAGACAAAGCCAGTTGATTTGTTTAATCTCAGCTAATAAAGTGTTGAAATGCTACAAATACTCTGTAAACTCTCTGTAGGCAGACTCTCCAAACAAAGTGTTACCCTATAACGCACTGCTATCAAATTGGTTCTCACTATTGGCAGATAGCCTGAGATGAGGTATTGGAATTCATATCAGGAGAGAAAAAGTTGGACCGGTGCATCCTTATTCTTGCTGTGAGGCAATAATTCTTGTCACGGCAACAATAAATGTCCAATATACAGAATACAGAGAATTTATCCTGCTGCATGAACCTCAGTCATTAAGGAAAACATGAATTCTAAGCACACGTTAACTAATAACATCCAGCTAGATGCTGCTCATGCATTTATTCTCAATTTATCACTTCACAGGTAACAACAATTTGTGAGCGAGTGGAAACTACAGCTCATTTGTATTTTTTCAGCCAACAGTTGCTAAAAAAATAATGTTTTCACTCACCAGCTAAAATGTACACAGACACACTAAATGGTACATGGGCTGCATTTCTATAGTACTTTTCTAGTCTTCCAACCAATTAAAGCACTGTTCTCTACATGCCAACATTCGCCCCATACATACACACACACACACTCACACTCCGATGGCACAGCTGGGAGCAACTTGGGGTTCAGTATCTTTCCCGAGGATACTTCAATATATGGACTGGAGGAGCTGGGGATCTAACCGCTGGTTTTCAGATTCGTGGACGGCCTGCTCTACACTTATTATTTCCACCCACACTGCACTAATTTGACTATTCTCAGGAATTCTGGATAGTTTGATTGACATCTTCTTGTTCAGTTCAAATTACAGCTCAACCTCACAAAGGAGCTAATGATGTGTAGTGTCTTTACGAGCCTGCAGATTCACATTTGCATATGCTCTGGGTTGAACAGTCACTTTTGTTTTCAAATTACAAACACATTATGCTTTCCTAAGATTAATCGTGAAATGGATTTTCTCTGCAGGAAACTGTGTTAAATGTAATTCTGCATAGTCTAGACTATCCATGGTAATGCAACATGACAATTAAAGCTGGAGGCTGGGCTATAAATTTTTTGGTAATGAATCTGAGCTATCGCTCTGATTCATTTTGACACAGTAGACAGCCTATAAGCTTAAAACACCATCTGTTTCAGTTGAGGGTTTAAGTGGTGAAACAGGCTGAAGCCTCACAGCACATTTAAGAACCTTCAGGCATCTTTTTATGTCACAGACAGTAAGTTACACTGTTGGAAAAGCTGTTTGTCAGAGTAACAGATTTATGGTTCAGAGTATGTCACTATAGCTGCATGTTTTTGCACCCTCATTAAATGGACACTTCACCCTTAAATCATAAATACACATTTTTCATCTTACCTGTAGTGCTATTTATCCATCTACATTGTTTTGATTTGAGATGGAGAGATATTGTTGCAGTAGAGATGTCTGCCTTCTTTCAAATATAATGGAACCAGAGGGCACTCGGTTTGTGGTGCCCAGTCGCAATAAAAATACATTTGACTCAACAGCAACGTCTCTTCAGAAATCAGGACTCGGTTACTCAAGATAATCCACAGACCTTGTTATGAGCAGTTTCACGTAAGAACTAAGGCTGCACTATATGGTAAAAAAGTCATATTGTGACTATTTTGACTCAAACCGGAATTGCAATATGTGATACAATTGGTGGGAAGAATTATTTTTACATTATAAATAAATCATAATGATGTGATATTTGTTGGGGTCTGTACCAAACAAACATGTTTGGTATAACAAGAATTTTAGGCCAGGGCATCTATGCAGCACTACAGTACTTTCTCACCCTTTTCAAAATATTGCAATTTGGTTATGCAATTTGGATATTGCACTTGGCCATATTGTGATTAATTGTTTAAATTTCAAACTAAAAGTCTCTTAACAAAAGCATCTAAATGTGAAGAATTCACAACAGAAAATCATTATTACTATTATAATAATTATTATCTGCTGCTATAATGCTGATTTTTTTTTTTCAATTAGTAAAGTTTTTTCCTTTTTTTATTTCTCTCCTTTTGTTTCACCTAAATAAGCCCCGCTGTTTCTGAAATGGCTCTGAAAGGCAGCAAGTCAGGCAAAAAAGAAGATGCGAATGTTAGCGTAACTCTGGAAGCTATCGCTACACTGCACGAGCACCACCGCGAGGCGCTAGCCACCGAGTTCAAAACAACGTTTAGCCAGCTCGACTTGAAACTTGACCAAACGTGGCTCGCAGTGGAGGACCATGGCCAAAGTGTCTTGTCCCTTGAACTCCCTGCAGAGGACCCCAGTCAGTGAGTTGTGGACCTTCAAAGGATTTGTTCTACACTACGTGATAATTATGCAAGGCTAAAGGCTAAAGTTACTGACCTGGAGAGCTGAAGCAGGCAACAGAACATATGTATCCTGGGTCTACCGGAGTCCAAGCAGATGTCCCACTGAGTTCTTCTCAAAGCTGCTGTGTGAGGAATTTGGGAAAGACACACTGCCATCTCCGCCAGAAATCGACAGGACTCATTGCTCTCTAGCATCGAAACCGACCCCCGGACAGCGACCATGGCCATTCATCCTCTGCTTACACTGCTACCAGACGAAGGATCTCCTCATCAGAGAGGCACGGCAAAGAGGGAAACTTGAATATTGCGGCCAGTTGGTACGAGTTGTGGAGGACTACAGCCCTGAAGTTCTTTACCAGCGAGCAGAATACAAAGACATGATGGCCAAACTTTATAAACTGGGTCTGAAGTCTGCACTGCTCTATACAAGGCACAAAACATGGGAATTAATTAACATCAAACAAAAATTAAGTGAGGAAATACAGTACAAAAATAATAGTAATAATAATCACTTAAATGACCCAACAACCCCAAAAAATTAACATGCTAACATCAATAAGGATATTTATCATGTTTGAAATCATCAGGTTGCTACAGCTGTCTTTGCAGAGAACTTTTCATCAGTATTTTTTAAAATATAAGGTCCTGTGCTTCAGCACGGCTGTTATATTTCACCTTTTCACTGATGCTTTTTGACTTGCACACCTCCCTCTCACACATTCTCTCTCACTCCCTGATAGCACAGACACTCACACACACACACTCTCTCTCTTTCAGTGTGTCTCGCTCTCCGACAGACACACACACACTTTCTCTCTCTCTCTCTCCCTCTCACACACACACGCCTGTCATGTAATCATGAAATCACTTCTGGTTGCAGATGGTGACTCATCTTTTGTCCCTGGTGAAACCATATCTGGCAATGAGGTCGTAAGACATTCTGGATGAGGGACTGAGCAGGGCACCACTCACCACATGGGGAACTCCTCAGCTAAACAGCTAAACAGCATGCTTTACAGCTGGTAAAAACAAAGATATTAGCCGCCCATAAAGCTTGACAGCTGCACATTAAAAAAATGAAATGCTGTGTATTCCCTTGCCAGCAATCTCACATCATTATCAGCATGCTGCTTAAAAGAAGAATTTACAGAGCACATACAGTGTGGTATAGTGTTCTTAATGCTTCAACTGCTGATATCTCACTTCATTTACATTCGCAGTCACAGTTGGAGCATTTTTGAACATCACGTGTAATAAACTGATGAACCTAATTATGGCTGCTACTAACAACTCTTTTCATTGTCAGTTAATCTGGCGACTCTTTTCTCGATTAACTGATTACATGTTTTGTCTACAAAATGTCAGAAAATTGTGAAAAATGTTTCCTAAAGCTCAGCATGGCGTTCTGTCATGTCTTTTATTGGTCCAAAACCCCAAATGTGGTCTTGGCACTTCCTGGCACAGTAAACTGGTTTGAATCCTACTTAATGAACTGCTTTGTGTCTAAATACCTACAAGTAATTACACATCGAGTGGACAAATATGAGCTGTGGAGTTCTCCAAGGCTCCATTCAGGGGCCTCTTCTATTCATTATCTACAAGCTCCCACTCACTCAGATTATAGAAAACAACAAAAATCAGGGTTCAGCGTTTTGCTTGCACTTGACAAGTGTGTCAGAAATCTACTTGCCCCAAGTCAGTTTTTATCTGCTTTTACAAATTGGCCTCTTTTAGCAGTTATCAAATAACAACAAAGACTACAGTTAACGGTCATGTATAATTCAGGGCTGCAATTTCAATAAAATATCAGAAAATAAATCAAATCAAGATAGTTTAATGGTTTAATTCTTTTTTTTTACCACTTGTCCAGCCAGGCAAGTGAGATGCTGGATTAAGTAGTCCAAAATGCCAATTTACTGAAGCCCTGAATATGTTGGCATGATTATGCAGACGACACACAAATTTACATAACCATATCAGCAGGGGTATTTTCCTCTGTTAAACAAAGATAAACCTTAAGTAATTGTTTTTGGAACCAAGGAAGAATGATCAAAAATTAAGTGTCAATCAGAAATCCTTAAAATCACAAACCAAACCAGAAATCTTGGTGTGGTCACGGACTCAGACATGAAATCCAACAGCCACATTAAGATCATTAAAAAGTCAGCCTAAATTCACCTGAAGAATATATCAAGGACTTCTCAGCAGGATTTTGAAAAACTTGTCCACGCTATCTGTCTTCAGCCGACTTGACTTCTGTAAAGGTGTTTTTACAGGTCTTTCTTAGAAATCAATCAGACAGCTGCAGCTGATTCAGAGCGCTGCTACTTGTGTCCTCACTGAGACCAAAAAAGTGGATCCCATCTCTCCAGTTCTGAGGTGTTTACACTGCTTTCCTGTCTGCCAAAGAATTGATTTTAAGATACTTTTGTTGGCTTATAAAGCACAAAAAAGCCAAAATACATCTACTGATCTTCTGCTACACTGTGAACCATCCAGACCTCTCAGATCGTCTAGGACAGGTCCACTTTCTGTCCACAACATCAGAACTAGACATGGAGAGACAGTATTCAGTTTTTATGCACCATATATCTTAAACGGCTCTGTAACTTTTACTTTCTTGTGTATTTCTTCTGTATTTTTATTTTCTATGTTTCATGTAAACTTTGAATTGCCTTGTTGTTAACTAATTGATTATTAAAATAACTGGCAGTTAATTTAATAAGTGAGTAAAAACTAATTGTTGCAGCTCTAAATCTAATGCAAGTCTGCAGATGATGCTCATACTGCCTGTCAGTCATTAAAACGCAGGGTTCCTTTTCCAAAGTCAAATTAAAGCACTTTTCACACTTTGTGCTATAAACAACCAAAAGTATGTTTCATGAAAGCCCTCTACAGAGAGGTGACAAATTAAAGGAAAATACAACAAAGTGTCATGTTTCAAAATGTGTCGCTGCGTTTCTAAGCAGACTTTGCATCCTATACAACCTGGCTGAGGCAATATCCGGCTTATTTTATTTCTTCATCTAAAAAGTAGAGCTACTAAAACTAATGATGTTCATAATCAATTAATTTGTTGATTATTTTCTAATTTAATTGATTAATCAAATCGAAAATCGTCCTCAAATGTCTTGTTTTGTCCACAAACCAAAGATATTCAGTTTACTGTCAGAGAAGACTAAAGAAACCATATAATTGTAATAGTTAATAGCAATTGATTTACAGTTGACAACTAATCGATTAATTAACAAGTCGTTGCAGCTCCACTAAAAAGAAAACTATTCAGTGATGTCTCAATTTATTATGAAACTAACTAACTAACTACAGTTTCAAACACTTTATCCAAAAATCCAAACACTTTTCAAACCTTGAAAACCTTACATTAAAATTCAAGAATTTCCAGCACCTGTACAACCCTGAAAATGATGTTTAACTTATTCAGGTTCCTTTCATAGAGAAGTAAAGAAACCAGATAATATTCCCATTTAAGAAGCTGGAATCAAGCTGGACTTTTTTGTCTTCATTTAAAAATTACTCAAACTGGTGAACTGATTATTAAAGTAGTTGGCGATTCAGTGATTAGTTGACAACTAATTGATTAATCATTGCAGCTCTAAATCTAATGCAAGTCTGCGGATTAAACAGTGCAGATGATGCTCATACTGCATGACAATCATTAAAATGATGCTTAACTTACTCCATGTGGGTGTGGTGGACACAAGACAAGTCCTACTGCTGTTTATTTAACAGTGCATGATAAGACACAGGCTGCGTCATGTCGACAGACACTCGGAGGGAAAAATCTCCTTCAGCATCAGGTGTTAGTCGGTGACCTCGACCTCAGCTCGGAGATTGGGAGTAAAAATACCCAGTATGGCTCTGTGGCAGAGCAGAGGCATCATCATTACTTATCCTGATGGGAGGTTCGTGTCATTACACACCGTCTGCTCTCTAATTCTCCCCTCCGACCACAGCGGAGGACACACATCCGTGCACGGCGACTCAATTACACACAACAATACAAACACACGCACCTCCTCGCAGCTACACCGCTCATCAACATGACCGAGGATGGAAGTGACCTTGTGCGTTTTTTTGCTCAGGTCACCCCGTGCGAAAAAATCGAGCACAACAAGTGCCCAAGACAGACAGACAGACAGTCCCCACATTGCCACCTTTGGGTGTATCATCCCCTCTTCTCGCTGCCGTGCAATGCAAGGCTGTTTTAGTGAAAGGCAGACAGAAGCACCACAGCAGCTTGTTGGAGGAATGACCCCCAGCATCATTACTTGACATCAACATGACACACTCAAGGGCATCCGGCAACCAACGCGAGAGCTTTGAACTAGTCTGGATTCAAATCATCCAGCCGATGGCCGCTGAAATCTTTGGCTCACCTTTGCTGTTGTCTTCTTCTCTGTTGAGATGCATGGCTCTTCTTACCATGTACTCATTTAGCCTGTCTTCTTCTTCTTCTTTCTCCAAAGAGTTCTCAAGATAAACTCTTATTCCAATTGTTGGATGTGTGCTCCTTCCTTTTTGCCCCGCTTCTTTATTGTCTTGTTCGGCTGGCACGCATGGACGCGCCTGCACTTGTGCGTCCTCCTCCCCTTGTTGTGCCGGACTGGAGCAGGTAGTCTAGGTGATGTTGTTGGAAGTCTGCGTGGATTTTGGCTCCCTCACTTTCTCCCTCTGTCTCCTCTCAGTCTCTTTTTTTTCTCACAGGCGCTCAAAGGGCTGGTCGCAGGCAGCAGCGGAGGTTTTCAGGGAGGAGACGGCAGGCAGACGGGCGGGGTGACGTGAAGTAAGTCGGTAGGAGGTCGTCTACTCAGCTGAGGCGAGGAGGAATCCGTGCGCCCTCAGTCAGTGCTGTTGACCGTTTCATCAGAGGTTCCCGTCTCCAGCATCACAGCACGCCGAGACATTTTGTGTCACTCAGAAACTACACACTGCTGAGCAGCTCATGGTGACATTTGTGCAGAAATAAATTGGGATTTTATGTGCATAATTTGTATATTTATATGGGCAGTCATCGCTCATATTTATAAGAAAAATAGGCATGGAATTCAGCTTTCAGGTTTTTTGCAGCCTTTTGATAATTATGACAGACAGACGGACACAGTCTGGTGTAGCAGCCTGTGCTGCTCTGAGATGAACAGAGCGCACGTGAAAACAGAATTATATAAAGAAACTGCTGCTAATATGATCAGCAATAACATGAAATAATCAGTCAAGATCAGCAATCATCCTTATACCGCTCGTTTCACAGTAGAATCAATAATCAATATAACAATCTCTGCGCATACAGTAGAGATACGTTTTTACGCACGACCTGCCCAAGTTACATCCCCACGTTTTAACTCCCTCTCACGTGTTGAGTGTCTTATTAAGCGTCTCATTAGTGTCAGTGTCACGAGCAGCCGCCTGTGTGCTTTCATTATAACCATCATGCCATTACAGCCAACAGGCCCATACAGTCGATAAGGCACATTTACTCACCATTCACGTTCGCCCAGAACCGCGTGTCCAACACGGCTCACTGGCGGTCTCTAGTGTTACACATCAATCAGTGGCAGCAGTCAGCTGGGTGCTGATGGAGATGATCATTGCTCACATTCATTAGTAGAGTAAAGTCTGGTAATGTACGATAGACCTGCAGGGTCAGAGTTAATCGTAATTTTAATAATTAAAAAAAATGCTTACAGGTCGGGTTATAACCAGGTTTTGGGAGGGTTGCTCTAAAAATGTATCTAACTTTACTTTTGGATTACCTCGATCTAAAATATACTGAATTTGTTAAGTCTAATATAGTGTTTTTAGAGCTGCAAACGATTGTTTCAATCATCGATCAATCTGTCGACCATTTTCTCCATTAATCAATTAGTTATTTGGTCTATAAAATGTGAAAAATGATGATCAAAGGTCAAGATGAAGTCATCAAATGTCTTGTTTTGTCCACAGCTCAAAATTATCCGGTTTACTCTCGGAGAGGAGTAAAGAAACCAGAAAATATTAACATTTAAGGAAGAAAAGACTCAAAACAATTATTTGGTTATCAAATAGATGCAGATTAATTTAATAGTGGATTAATAATAGAAGAATCGTTGCAGCTCTAAGTGTTTTATGTTCGTTGTTAGGTTTATCCAGTTTAGTTTATCCAGCTGTCCCTTCCTTTGCTGTGCCTAATTCATTTATTGATTGACTGATTTAAAAGTTGGCGAAATTTCCAGCCAATTAAGCATTTTTTCACAAGAGGTCTTGATAATGAATTGGCAGCTGTGTGTGCACTGTGCTTGGTAGTTGGTTTTGTGATGTAGTGGTTGGTTTTACTAAATGTAACTGGAATCTAATTCTTTTTATCTATACCTGTAATGGGATGCACTTGCCTTTTTGTTTCCACATTACATATTTCTGTTACTTGTAATCCATTACTATGACTTTTACTAACTAAACTTAGAATGTGCATGTGATGTTTCATGAGCAGTGGAAGGAAAATGACATTATGCACTCAAAAAAAACAACAACAAATTATTAATATATGACTAGTGATCCATATAATATATATCTCAAAAGATCTAAGAATGACAAGGAAGTTTAGCACTTTTTACTTTGAATTGCACCCACTGTATTGCATCCAAATCAAAATCCATGCATTTCTTCTACTAATGTTATATTATATACTGTATTTTCAAGCAACTAGTTCTTGTGTACAGTTTAATAGAACCACAGAGCACAGAAGTAGCTTAAAAGCTTATTATGGTCAGATGATAACTGCTGTATGTGTATTACAACACAACTTTCACTTATTTGTTGCATCTATCTGCACTAAACAACATTTAGTTGTTTGGTGCATGTCTGTCCACCATCGAAGAGTGAGTAATCTTTAAGTTTGGATGAAAATTAGTTGTTTTTCTCAAGGAGAGTTCAAGTTTCTTTTGTAATGGTATAAGTATGTTGTATATGTGTGAACTCTGTCTGAAAGCAGTGTTTGGGCCCCACCCTATTTTTCCAGCCTGTGCTAAATGAGTTTCTAATCAGAGGAGGTTATATAAGAGAATGTGAATGAGTCTGTGTTCTGTTCGACACAGATGAAGATGCATCTGTTGAAACGTTCACTGAATAAAGTTTAAGCCTGTGTGCTCCAGGTGAATTTGAGGAGGATTTATTAGTTTCCATAGTTATCCAAATCGAGGGTCTAAGAATAGAAGGCATTGCAAATGATGAAGGTATAAGTTGTTTTGAGGCAAATTTGTGATTTATCTGTCATCCTTATGCTGCATTTTTTAAAGTGCTAAATAAGATCTGGAATATGACACAAATCTTAAATCTTATTTATACTGAAACATCCTTCTCCTTGCTACAGTCTCCCACAACTGTAGGCTTTTATTAATCATCCATGCTCTTTATCCTATAGGAAAAACTCAGAAATATTTATCTCTGAGTAAATAACTTTACCTGTCTGACAAACGGTAAAAGATAAAGAACATTTTTTCAATTTGCCACATCCCTATCTTGGAGTACTGTACTTTATACCTCAGTGCCAGTTCAGTGCTCTGCTATGTTTAGTCTCTCACAAACACCTTTGTTCCTTTGTTCTACCACTCGGTCTTCTGTCTGACACCTCTCTTGTGATAGCACCTCTGACATCTTGTGTGATTTTTGTGCATCGGTACAAAGCAGATAGTGTTCCGGTATAGCCTCACTGGTTCTGCTTTATGTCAAGTGAAGAATCGGTTTAATCTATTGCACAAACGGCACGTTCATTCCTGAAAAATATGCTCTCTCTGTGTATCAGAAATTAGACAAGAACAGCTTTTCCTGTCCCAAACTTCTCATTGCATCAGCTCTCTCTTCCTCGCCCTCACACCCTCCCTTCTCCTCACATTATCTTTGTGATGAATATTTATTAGCCTGTCACAGTGTCTTCTCTGAACTCAAAACAACACATTCATCAACACAACTCGAGCTATGCTTTAATCCTCTAGGGGTTTTCAGTGACGTCATATAATTTCTCCACAAAGATTTGCTCAGTGTGTGGGAGTTTGTTTTATTTGAAATCATAAAAGAAAGAGAGGCTCATGAGCACTCGCTGATTCCAGGTAGTTTTAGAGCCATTATATCGCACTCAACGCCATTACTGTTATAAGCATTAAAGAAACCCAGCTGAGCGAGTGCACAACGGCCTTTGGAATAATGTGCTGTATTGTTACAGAATATTTATAGACCTCAGGTAAAGTCAAATGACACAAGATTGAATGACAAAACATGACAAAAAGCATAGTTTATATATCACTGTTGAGCTTAGTGTCTCACATGTTCTTGTTGCCCAAACTCCTACAGCTGCTTTCTTTTTGAGAATGTCATAACATTTTCCTTCAGGGTTTTCTGCATTTATATACACTTTCACACAAATTAGTGGCATTTCATTCTCTGTGCTTGGAGGGTCAGTGTTCATCCCATCAATAAATTACTGTTGGAGCAAGCAAAGAGATATGGAAGATCACCTTTAACCCATCTCTTCAGAAAACCACTTTGGTTGTATTCTGTGGATGTCTACCAGCAGAGATATTGATATTTTGAGATGCTATAGAGCGCTGGTTTCTGAGGTCGTGAGGCCTTCTTGGTTGTATGAGGTACTTCTCCATAGTCAGTGTGTTACAGCAGCCAGTGTAAGAAGCTAAGTACGGTACGGCTGTGGACAGGGTCAACAGCAAGACATATTTTAGCCACCTGAAAAAAGGTTCACCTTAAAAATCACTTGAAGTGTACACTATATGTAGACTACTTTACCTTACCATCAGACAGCCTTTTCCAATGGGAAACCGTGTATAAACTAAATATCATTAGTCATTTACTTCCAGCAACTCCAGTGTTTTGCGAGGTAAAATGACTAATTGTGTCAACAGAGTCTGGTGGCTTTGGAGAGAGTCTGACAGCAAAGTAAAGCAGTGAGAATAGAGTGTAAAAATCCCCACAAAAAAATCCCTGTAGGTTTATGTCTCAGCATTTCATGCACTCACTTCTGTGAAGAAAACTAAACTAAATTGTTATTTTTAAAGTTTAGATTATAGAAGTTTTTTCACAGCATCCATTTTAAGATGAAATTGAGGGTAAACGCAGGTGCTACCAATGATACCAATAAAGGTTCCATTACAGTCAGATCAAACAGAGTCAGGGTGCTGGTGCATGTTAGACAGGCTATACTTACTGAAACTGGACTTAATTAGTATCATTGGTAACACCTGTGTTTTTCACAGGATAAAGATACAGTGAAGACCTGAACACAAGCTATATTCACAGACCGTTCACTCTCTGCTTTACAGCCTCATTCTGCATTTAAAAAAGTACAACCAAAAAGCTAATGTGGTGGTCAAGCATCAGGGAGAAGACAATATTGAATTAGTCAAAAAAGAATTACAAATTTTAAAAAAAATGCATAATACAGACAGTATTGAATAAAAAAGTTTCTAAAAACTGTCTTATCTCTGAATAAACATTCCCAGGAAATAATAATAATTCATCCCAATCATTTTACACAAACTTTCTGCAGTTATTGCATTCATTATTTGGGTTGACTGTACAGTTACCCCTCCAGAGGACCTGTCTCTGTCAGTATCTACAGAGGATGTGAAAAAAAATCCTGTGGAGAGTGAATAGAGTAAAGGTCCCTGACCGTGTACTAAAAACATGTGCCAACCAGCTAACAGATGTCATTGCTGACATCTTTAACATGTCACTGTCACAGGCGAGTGTTCCCACCTGCTCCAAGACAGCCACCATCGTCCCTGTGTCTAAAAAGTCTGCAGCGGTCTGGTCTAAGCGACTGCCACCCTATGGCAACCCCGTTCTGATGAAGTGCTTTGAGAAACTGGTTCTCCAGCACATAAACAACAACATCCCAACCTGGACCCTCACCAATTTGCATTCAGAACCAAGAGATTCACGGAGGATGCCGTCTCCACTGAGAACATCTACATCAGAATGCTGTTTGTTGATTTCAGCTCAGCATTAAACACAATCTCCCCCATGAATCCATTTGGCAAATGTTCACTCTGCTGAGTACCACACTCTGCAACTGGATATTGGACTGGCATGAGATGTGCATGGCCCAGGACAGAAAGACTTTACAATGGGTCATTAAAACCGTCCAGAATATCACTGGTACCCATCTATTGACATCAATGATATCAGGGGGGTGAGGTGTCTGCAGAGCCCAAAGGATACTAATAGACAACCCACCCCAGCCTGTTCACCCTGCTGCCATTAGGAATTAAATACAGAAGTATCTGCTGCCATACCACCAGACTGAAGAGAAGCTTCATCCCTCAGGCTGTGAGACTGCTTAAGTCGTTGTGTTTTTATTTATATCTACAGTCAATTCCAATCAATTGACCAAAATCTCATTTTACAGCCTTGTTATAAATGATAAATATATAACCTTTTATACTTTATGAAAAAGGTTGGGAACCGCTGCTCTAGAGGCGTCAAAAGTTGTCTCCTCCTTCAAAAAACAATCAGAGGAGCAGTAAGTTTGAGATAAAATATAGCTTATTTGATGGTTTGTTGTAGAAAGTAAAGTGCAATCTGATCCAATAAATTCTAAAAGCGAAAGGTTCTATTTCTCTCCATATTCTTGATGAACGAGGGAGAAAAGACAGTTGACACATTGCTGCAAATGCAGCACAATGACCTTGCGGTGGTAAGAAAGCATGAGCACAATTTTGAATTAAATACAATCAGAACAACAATAGAAGAAAGATTTCACCTCATCTGTTGTTGAACATTGTGAATTAACTAAATGATGATTCTGGTTCATTGAAATGCAGCCTTTTCAGTGAAGTGTTTGCTGCTCTGTAGTGTCATGAGTCAGGCAATTGTAATACAAACATTTACACACTTACCTTTGCAAGTGTTTTTGGAGTCTGTCATGTTTCAAAAAACTATACAGTGTGTGGGATATGTATGATATATGATCTGAAATCCACACTTATGTCCACTGTTCCACTGCAGAGCTGATTTACAAGATCTAATTTGGTTGGTAATGCCAATAAAAAGCTTAGCAAAGCTTAAAAACTAAAAACAACTCTCTTAATCATAGTATGCGACCTGAAATGAACTGGTGAAATAAAAATTGTGCAAAAGTTGAGGTATTTCGATTATCAAACAAAAAATGTCAGGCGAGATTGTTCTCTGATGAAAAGAAAACCAGTGTTAAACACTCAGGGTGTCGGTACAACATCACAGCTGCACAAAGAGCAGGTTCACTGAGGGTTTGATAAGAGGCTTAGAGAGTAGAGACAGGTCAGTGTTGTCAATCAAACTGGAGTTTCAGTGGGTTAGTGAACGGTCATATTGGATATTAATGTGCACTCTGCTATGAGATATGCTTATTCAGAGTTGCTAAATTAAACATACGTGCATGAATTAATGCACCAATGGTCACGAACCACGGAGCTTTGGGGAGCCTTTGGGTTTATTATATTTTTTGCCCACAGTGTGAGGATTGAAGAAACATAATTCTCATTCCCCATATCTCAAATCCCCCACAAAGAAACAAAACAGACAAAACAAGGCGAAGAAAACACAACATGAGACACATGAAACATGTGACAACGCGAAGGAAAAAAATAACAGTAGTAAGAGTACAGGGCTGGACAGAATGGTTGACGTCCACATCATGATAATTAGAAAGTCATTCTTGATGTCAATATACACCATGACATGATTCATGCATGCAAGAATCACGTCAGACTGATGTTTTATCCCATTGAACCAACTGAAAATGCTAGGAACAAAACAAAACAAAACAGGAAAAAAAAATCAGACAATGTTCCGACCATACCTCACTTTATCAGTCTGAGTAAAATGTGCCTTAAACCTCCATATCACCAGGACGATTCCACCAAAAGATGTCAAATTATTGAGCCATCATTCGGCCCAACATGATGCTTGAGCCCGTTCCATAAAATCAGAAAACCTAACTGATAACCCAACATATCATATCCTCAAAATATATTTTAAAAACCCAACAAACCAGATAAAAGACAAACAAAACAGCACAAACTATTGTACTCAGATCCCACCATTATCATAGTTTCTGGCACTGCTGTAAGAGGTGCTTAAAGTCAAATTCTGTATGAGATTGTCAGATTTTTAAAAATACTGACCATCTGCTTTTACTCTTGTATTAAATGTTATTCAATGTAAGGGAGCTTGAATTCATTCCACCAGTGGACTCTTACTGGAGGTTTGGATTCTTTCCAATGCAAAGTTATGCACTTCCTAGCTGGTTATAATTAGTGTCTTTCACAAACTGAATAGCAACAGCTCTGTGTGGCATTAAGGATTCAAATTGGTACAAAAAGTTAACTCTTAAAAGCAGCTGTTCAAAGAAGCACTAGAGTGTGCAGGATGTTTTTGAAGAGTAATGTACACACAATCAACAGCAAGACTACTGCATGTTTGTTCTTCAGAGCATATTCCTCCTCACAGATTATCCGGTCCCACAGATTAAAGCAGTGTTTTGTTCTTTAACTACAAGTTAATTAATTAAAAGTTGCTAATTTCTTCCAGGTGGTGTGACTATTTACAGTACATCAGATTGATATTTACTGCACATAACAAGCAGAAATGACCAAAATAAAAAATATTACACTATCACAACATTAATGTATCACAATAACATTATACATATTTCAACATTAAACTGAATGTGTTGCACCATTATGGGTTGAAAATCTGTTCATTCTTACACAATGTCCTTGGGTGCAACAAAATTGGATTTTGAGGGTCACAATTACAAAATTTACAATTTATTTATTTACTTATTTATGAAAAAATATGTGAAACACATCAGCAATTCCTAAGGGCTAACAGTTTCCATTATCACGTAAAAGAAAAAAAGAGTGGGAGAGTAACTCAGTGGCTGGAGAAGTTCTTCACCATATTAAATGAAGAAATAAAGGGATTGAAGAAGACTTTAGCTGCTCAAGAAACTTTTATAGCACTTGTGTATAATAATTCCATGTACTGTATATGTCTACATCTGTTGGTGTATATACTGTATGTATGTATACCTATATTACGGTTTATCACTGTTGAAGTCATTTGGTGCCAAAAAAGGTCCTCATTAAAATAAAATACACAAAATGAGCTGCGTTAACTGCCAATTACATTTTTGTTGACGTGGTCATCAAATAATTAAATTACAGTCTGACACCTATTTGCCAATACTCTGTCAAACAATAAGATTATCCTTTATCAAGTAAGAGCAGCTTGTTTTCTTATTATTCTGCTTCAGTTAAGTGAGCAAACAGGCTCTGCATGCTATCCTGTTCTTTATCCCAATTAACTCATTTACCCACTTTGTAACACCACCAACAATAAGAGAGCTTCTCTCGTGAAAGTACCGAACACAACATAAAATTTAAGGAATATAAACATTCAGAACTACTCATTGTCATTAATCAGGAGAGACTTCATTCTGAGTGTACGAACTCTATTTAACTGACATGCGCACAATCTGGACGAGAAATGTGGAAATTCTTTGGTGATTAGACCCAATCGTGATGTCATCATGTATAATGGGGTAGTGAAGTTGCAATTAATGGAAACCTGGAGACACTGGTGGTGATGAAAGGATGGCTGAAGATCAGGATGTGATGAGGAGTGGACTTCTCATGAGCTCAGCCTGGGTTCTGGATACAAAAAACTGGAGTTGAACGGGGTGGAGGATGGTCACAACGATTCCACACTGAAATGACAGCTGACAACAGCAGAGAGGAGAAGAGATTTTAAAGTTTGTTTAAGTTGGCTGATGGAAATAGTGGCTAAATCTGGTTGGTTAACTGAAAAGTGAACATCCATAATCAGCTGATTGAGAATAAGCAGGAAATAGAATAAGACAGACTTGTGAATAAGTGATGGTCTTCCCGACTAAACTAAGCTGAGCTTCATTGTAGTTATTAGGAAGGGTTTACCATAAACCAAGTATAAAGTCAGTCTAATAAATGGAAACATTTAATTTAAAATTTAATTAGTTCAACCTCAAGTCCAGGTGGTCATTTGTGCAAAGTTTGATATCTCAAGAACGCCTTGAGGAGATTTCTTCACTTTCACAAGAACAGGACAGAAAAAAATGATGTTTATAATGATTTTTCAAGGTTTCAGTTGCATTTACAGTTTATAACAGTGACACTCCACAGGTGTCGTCCACAGGTGGGTGACCCTCTGACCATTTTTTAAATTCATAATAAAAAAATAATCTGATTCACACCATTTTTCCCAGAAAGGAGAGATGGATATGCCAGTTCTGAATGGCGAGATAAATGAGGATGTTAGGAACAGAGAAGGCTGATCTTTGTGTGACTGTACTTTAACTGTTCCTGAAGTAACCCTGTGAGGGAGCTGGAAAGCATCGCCCTCACTCAGGTGAAAAAAGGAACACATGCATGTGTATTGACTGTAAAGCTTGACAACACAGACTAATGCAGGAAGTTTATTTTTGTTGTGGTGCTTTTTATTTTGAAAACCCCGTACTAACTCCTCTCTCTTCGAGGTCTACTTCCTGTGGCCAGTTTTCATGCAGCCACAGGACTCTGGCAGCTGTCAATTACCTTCTTAGGCTGAGCTGAGGGATCAGGGAATAGGGTAGGGGGTAGTGGGGATTTTTTGCTAAGTTTGACTTTAATTTAGCATTTCTTCAGTTCATTATGTCTTTTCTTTAATCTGTAGTCTACAGTAATTTGCATTGTGTATGTTTAGTGTGAGTAATGTGTCTCAGTGATTTTACTGGTGTGGGAGGAGACTCTGGGTAGAAAGGCCAGGTGAGAAATTGGTGTAGGGTGTGAGAAGAAGGGGGGCAGGTTGAGTCTCTCCTCTGCTCTGCTGCAACTGACTGCAATCTGCTGCACCTGTGGGACTTTTTGTACTAGTAAAATCCAGAGCTCTGGAACCAAAAATCCCTGCTTCTCTGATGTGCTTCATTCCTCCACTGTGCTTTACACCTCCATGCCACTTGGTTCATTCTATTTGTATAGGTTCATCACCATCAATCCCCTACAAACCCACAAAACGAGTGACAGGGGAACTGCTTTTAACTGCTACGCTCCTAGACTGTGGAACAGCCTGCCCAATCACATCATATATGCAAGCTCTGCTGGCATTTTAAAAAACTAAATGCCTCCTAAAACAGGCAGGCAGCTATTTAATGTAGTGCATTTTTATCTTATTTTATTTTCATCTCCGCTTTTCATTAGATCTTTTATTCTATTCTGTAGAATTTATTTATATTTTTCTTTTGTGCCTTGTTTTTATGCCATACTGCTGTTTTCATTTCATTTAGTGAATTTTATGTATTTTTTTTGTATTTCTTATTAAGTCTTGTTTTTAGTGCCACATTGTAAAGCACTTACATTTGTATGTTATGTATGAAAGGTGCTAATAAATGTTTCATATGAGACTGTATATTTCTTCTTTGGACCATAGTACCTCTAGCTGGTGTGCACATTTAAACACAAGGATCCAAGAGCCATTTTAACCATTTATTGAGTAACTGGGTGGTGAAGGAACAAATTATTTTCTGTATAAAACAAACAAATTAATATATCATACCTTATTAATGCATCCACTAATGTCAACAGGTATTCTTGCAGGTCTTCATTGGGATCCTATTAAAGAAAACATAAGTATAATAAGTACAAGATACACAAATATACAACCAATTTCTCATGTTAAACAGCTGTCTTTGCTTACAGGTTTAGCATTATCTTACATGTAAGTAGTATATGTGGCTCCAATGCATTGCATGGTAGACTTCAAACAATTTGGCTTGCTCAGGTAGGTAATCCAACAGCCCCAGAACATTACAATCATCACAAATTGTCTAATATTTGACATGTACTGTGCAGTTCATCAACATTAAAAAAAACTTACCCTGGGAAGTCTGTCCATCATTCATCACCATCCTCAAAATCATCCTCTAATTAAGAATGATCAAATAAAGATGTGAGGAATCAATTGTGACACACTCCCAATCGACTTGACACCCCATTATCTAGTAATCTGGCTCCAATCTCCTCCACTATCGCTGTGATCACTTCTTAAAAAAGTTCCCTTTTATTCATGCAATGTGGGCCTTCCCTCTAGTTCTGGCTTTCTGGCGAGAGATTATAAAAACAATAGAAGAGTGGCTAAATATACCTGTGCCTGAATCAATTCAACTTTGTCTCTTGGGGGACCTAAGATTTCTAAAACAGCATTTGCTCTGGCACCGATAGGCTTTATTTCAGCTGCTAGATTTTTTCTCCATAACTGGCCAAATCAGACCTGAATATAAAGAGTGGGTTAAGTTAATGACAGACTAAGCATATTTTGAGTTAATGCCAAATTGCATAACCGTAAAGAATAATATTTGCTTGTCTAGGATCAGTTTTTGTCTTTCATAAAAGCAGATGGTATTTCATGTGGGTCAGACACTACTCTTCTTTCTTTTTTAACAAATTAATGTATAGATTTTGAAAGGCTGTAGGGTTTCCGACAGCCATTAACTGCTGGTTTTATCTGGTAAAATGTATTTAAGAAGGAAGAAGTAAGAACGTGGCGGTCAAAATCCGGTAATGATGCTCAGTCATACTAACTTAGCCTGCAGTGCTAGCGAAGTCGCAAGCAATCAGGTGCAACTTCCAAGTGGGAGGATAGTTGGGGTGGCGCGCACGACAAATGAAATCAGGTTTTTTGGTGGTCCGATAGGCTGCCAACGTCGGCAAGAAGAAAATATTAACGCCCGCCGGGCCACAGACAGCCTCTTCATGATGCCAGGTTTTTCTTAACCTTATAACACCCCAGTGCAGAGCTTCCATGATTTTCACAGCAAAAGAAAATGACCGAAATTATGTAAATAGTCCTCTATCATGTTTTGCTGTGTAGTCGCGCTAGCTTCTCTGTCCTTTCCTTTGCATGTTTGTTTACCCCACTTTTACAGAGAAGCTGCGGATGAGATGAGGTGAGGTGAAGTGAAATTGTGAACAACTCCAGTCCCTTATTTTGTTTGCGGTCAGACGCTGGTGCTGTGTCTCCAGCATAAGGCTGGCATGGTGCTTGTCGTGGTGTTAGATACGGTCGGCTTAATAAAGTCAGTGATCACATGCCACCAGCAGGGGGCGCTATGACAAGCACGGAATTTTCTCATGCATATGTGTTCAGGGCAGGACTACTATCACACGTGCAGTTTTGTGCATGTCAGACCATTAATGCTAAACTTATAGCAATTTCGCGTTTCATGGCGAGACACCAAACTTCGCCGCCACCGCACAGCCAAACCGTTTGACGCTGGAAAAATCTTTTGATAACTTTTGATCACAAAGTCATGTAGATGACAGCTGGCAATTTTGAAGCCGTTCTGATGAATCCTGTAGGAGTTCGTTAATACACGACACGTGGAAAACAGCAAAAATACACCACGAAATTCAAAATAGCTGACTTCGTGTTGGGTTAAGCCTATGAGTCCCAGATACATTGTTGTGCGTCCGGGTATGATCTATGTGTGTACCGATTTTCGTGCATGTCGGTGAAACGTGGCGGTAATGGCGGTGTTTAGAGGGCGTGGCCAAGCCATTTGGGCAGGCCCAATGACGAAACTCATATCACATGTTCAGACCTGGACCATTAACAAGCATGTGAAATTTCAGACAGATTCGATCGAGTACACTGAAGCTAGGGTCACTTCCTGTGTTTTGTGAAACGTTGACCTTCGCCATGCCGTCAGGGCAACGCCGTTTGACGATACGTCACAATCTTCATGATATAGCATCGCCAAGGTCTTAAGGCCTTTCAGACCAGATTTGAGCTGGATATGGTCAGTGTGCTGGGAGCAGCACTTCACAGTGTAAAACATGTCATTTCCTGTTGCCACCAGGGGGCGGTATGACAATTATGGAATCTTTTCATATATGTGTGTTCAGAGCAGGACTATTATCATACATGTGAAGTTTGGTGCAGATCGGACCATTTATGCTAAAGTTATAGCAATTTCGTGTTTCATGGCGAAACGTCAAACTTCAACGCCAAAAAGCCGATTCCCCCTTCAACGAGTGTGTGATCTTTTAATAACTTTTGATCACAAGGTGGTCTAGATGGTACACAGTGATTTTGAAGCCGTTCTGATTAATCCTGTAGAGGAGTTCGTTAAAATACAACACGTGGAAAACGCCAAAAATGACCACGGAATTCAAAATGGCTGACTTCCTGTTGGGTTTAGCCTATAGGGTCCCCCAGACTTTTTTGTGCGTCTGATCTACATGTGTACCGATTTTCGTGCAAATCGGTGAAACGTGCTGGTAATGGTTGCGTTTAAAGGGCGTGGCCAAGTCATTTAGCCACGCCCACCAAGAAAAAACACATGACATAAATTTTCACCAAGACTGGTGTGTGCCAAATTTGGTGAGTTTTTGAGTATGTTTAAGCCCCCATTCATTTTTTGGGCAGTCTGAGCAACAACAATAGGGCCTTGCACCTACAGTGCTCGGGCCCTAATAATTCCTCGAAATTCAATGGGGTCCTCGCACCGGACGGTGCTCGGGCCCTAATAAACAGCGCGATTTCAAGAGGGTCCTCGTCAGACGACGTTGTCGTCGCTCGGGCCCTAATTAGACTAACTCAAACTAAAAAAAAAGCTAAATTTAATAGAGAACGATGACGATGATGTTGAAAAAAGGGTTTGATGTAGTTAACTACTGTTGTCATTTTATTGTATCTTAGCTTGCTACATTTCTCTGGTGGGAATTATTCATAACATTTACCCCACTAACATGTTTCTGTCAAGATTTGTCAATATTGATGCCAATTGTGTATTCTGTAATGCGGAAGTGGAAACAATAAGACACCTTTTTTTTTATTGTAATTTTTCCCAGATTTTTTGGAAAAAAATTGAAAACTTCATGTCCTCACACTCCAACACA